>CM076569.1:892883159-893119428 GCA_034641835.2 Pinus albicaulis
ACACAAATATTCCGGATGCGAATGATTCATCGGAATGACAGGACATCAGTCCCTGGGCATCTCCCAAGGAGACTCGCATGGGATAGCCAACTGGCCCCCTGCGACTCCATTAATATGAACATTAATATGCCAGCTCTCGACGCATTAATTCTCCATCGTTGGCATTCTCCTCGCCTCGTTCTGCTCCGTCGGTTCATTATGGCCTTCGTCTCCAGCTATCCACAACATTCTTGCTCCGCCTGTTGCTCTTTGCATCTCCTCTGCAGCGTTTGCCCTGAAGCATGTGCTGAGGCCAGCGCCCGCACACAGACAGGGCGGCATTGCTCCTTTCTCAGTTGTATTGAAACCACGTCGGGCTCTCATTTTTCCCACAGTGCTTTCTGCTTCTCCAACGCAAATTTGCAGATTCCTCTTGGATTTCAACGTGAGTTCGATTCAGCCCCGTCTTGCTCTAATTGTCTCAGGCCTTTGCAAGCAGACGAGCCCGCCATGCCTAGGCTCTGACATAGGATGCAATGTCGCCGTGGTTCAACCTGTGGTCGCCCTGCAAGCTCGAGACCCTCTTCCAGTCGGGGCGAAGCGACTTCCTCTGAAGAGGTTGAGGGACGACAGGGCCAGGCCACCCGCAGTCACTGGGGAAGTGACGATTCTCCTGGTTCTGCTCACGAAATTCAGCCCCCTTCGCATCCCTCAAGACCCTTCTCCACTGCGCCACGCCCATCGGGCAGTCATATCTTGAGGCAAACCTCGCAGAGGGCGGAGCTCCGCTTCGACTGCTCGTTTGATCGACCCACTGTTACTGCTTACATTACTGTGACCTTGCGTGAGGAGTCGACTCTCTCTCCTCCTCCTTTGTCTGGGCCACCTCCCTCCCCTTTTGGTTTGCGCCCTGCCCCAGCTGCGTTTTCCTCTGAACCTCCGGTCGCTCCCCCTACTACTGCTCCTCCCACCTTGGGTCAATTTGCAATGCAGGTGGATGCAATGCCTACAGGCAATGAAGGTGACCAGAACGAAGGCGCAAGTGATGATGGTGACCAGAACGAAGATGCAGAAGATTCCGAGGATAAGTACTGGTGTCGCATAGTGGAGGAACCACCTTCACCAGCCCACAAGCAGTGACTCCAGTTAGCCTGGTTTCTACATGGTTTTTGAGTTCCTCTATTTTGAAAGATGCACTGTTATTTTAGCTGTTTACAACAGCAAAAGCTGCATGCTACTGAAAGTTTTTTGTTTTCTTATGTTGTATGTAATGGACTATGCACCGGTTTCCCTGTCAAGGGTGGTGAAATCTCTCCTAACAGAACTGGTTTCCCATACAGGGCAGTTCTTCACTCTGTTAAAGCATGGACATCAAGCCCAGCTTCAAGCTCACACAGCTGAACTGAGGCAGTTTTGTAATACTATGTTTCTATAATAGAATTAGCATAATTTAGAAAAAAAAAATGATGAACACAAATAAAATGAATAGAAAACGACTAAATTAGTAATTTATAATGATTATTAATTAAAGTAAATGAGATGAATATAAATGACTAAATCAGTCGTTTATATAATGAATATGAAACTACTAAAAAGGATAAATGACTATTGTAATGATAAATTTGTGATTCAAAATGACGACTAAATTTTGCATATATATGACTATTAGCAGCTAATTTATAGTATCTTATAACACGACCAATATTTAGTCATATTTATTTGGTCGTTAATTGATTTCAAACAATGACTAAAATTTGCATATATATGACTATTAGTAGTTAATTTACAGTATCTTATAACGCGCTCAACATTTTGGTCGTATTTATTTGGTCATTAATTGGTTTTCTCGGGTTATCATGTAGTAGTATATTTTGTTGTATATTTGGTCATTAATCAATGACTAAATCAATGACTGAATTAATGACTAAATTTATGACTGAATATACTATTAGACCGTAAAATTGAGACAACCAATTAATTACTAAGTTAAATATGACTAAAAGTTGGTCGCGTTATAAGATACTGTAAATTAGCTACTATTGGTCACCGACTGAAAATGGTCGTTTATATGCAAATTTTAGTCTTTTTTTAGTAACTAATTACCTATTTTGTACTAGTGTTTATTTACTTGTTGTGATTGGTGATCATGTTTATTTTCCGCAATTGATTTGTAGAAGGATTCGGTATCTAGCTTTAGTACATTGCTTGATCGGATTGAATCCATTGATATACATATGTTTGTATAATTTCTACAATTTATTAGCCATTTAATTTATATGGCTTTGAATTTTGTATCAAAATATATTTGAAACTTTCTCGTTCTTTTTTTTTGTATTAATATTTTAAGTTTATTAATGTAAAGGATCATAATGAATATAAACATAACTTCCATTTTAAATTGTTCTTTTATTTATTTTTTTAAATGTTTATTTCATAATTAGTTCATCATTATTTATTAAATGATTATTAATATAATGTGTTAGATCATTATGAATATACTTGTTGTTATATATTTATTTATTTATTATTATTGTTATTATTTTTTTATTTTTTTTTAGTTATTATTATTATAATTATTTTTAATAAATTAGTAATTATAATGTGATAATAGAGCTTTAACCTCTATGGAACATGTCAAAATATTTATAGTAATATTCAAAAATCCAACGTTAAGATTTATTTCCAAGTTAGTTATGCTCTTTTAATTAATTTATCTTAAATCAATTAATTAAAGAAAATGTCATATCAACTCTTATATTGGATATGTAGTATTGATAAACCACCATATTGGCTCATAGTATCGTAACAAAAACTATTATTATAATTATTAATTATTTTTATGATTAAAAATAAAATAAAATAAAATAAAATTATAATTTAGTTATTTTTTATGATTTTTTTAAATCTAGACAATGTGAGATGTATTATGGGATAAGTGTATTGATGCTTATCACAATTAACACCTATAAGTGTTTTATTAAGCATTTAATTTATATAGCTTTGAATTTTGTATTAAAATATATCTAAAACTTTCCATTTTTTTGTATAACACTCTAGGTTTATATTTTTTTTTTGCTATTAATACTCTAGATTTATTAATGTAAAGAATCATAATTACATATAAACATAACTTCCATTTTTAAATTATTCTATTATTTATTTTTTAAATGTTTATTTCATAATTAGTTCATCATTATTTATTAAATGATTATAGACTTCCATTTTAAATTTTCTATTATTTATTTTTTAAATGTTTATTTTATAATTAGTTCATCATTATTTATTAAATGATTATTAAGATAATATGCTAGATTATTATGAATATACTTATGGCTATATATATCTTTGTTTATTACTATTGTTATTATTATTATAATATTTTTTTAGTTATTATTATTATAATTATTTTTAATAAATTATTAATAATATAATGTGAATTATAATAATAATAATAATAATACAATATTAATTAAATTTATTATTTTATATGTTTTATATTAATATTATTTATAATAACATTAATATGTTTGAGACTTTCCTCTTAATTTTTTTCTATTAATAATTTCAGTTTATTAATGTAAGAGATAGTAGTGGATAAACATAACTTTCGTTTTGTGTTTCATTTAAAAAAAATGTTTATTTCATAATTATTATTTATATATTTTGTGATTATTATTGTGTGTTTCATTTTAAAAAAAACTGTTTATTTCATAATTATTATTTATATATTTTGTGATTATTATTTTGTGTTTCATTTTAAAAAAAAATGTTTATTTTATAATTATTTATTAAATGATTATTTATATATTTTGTGATTATTAATATATTTTGTTAGATGATTATGAATATAATTGTTGTTATTGTTATTTTTATTTATTATTATGATAAAAAATTTAATTATTATTATTATAATTATTTTTAATATTATAGTAATTATTTATTAATGTGGTTGTGCTAGTTTATATGACTTTGCAAGTTGTGAAGTGATTTTTTATTCTTAAACTTTGCAGAAAAATCATCCAAAGATATAATTCTTGAAAATTAACATATTTACCAAGTTAAAAATTATGTTCTAAATAGAAAAATAATGTTTACTATAAGAAAATAAAATGAATTTGTAAAGTAATTAAAAGTTAAAAAAATGTGTGAGTAAGATGTTTAAATCTTATAATTTGGTTATTGATAAAATATTTTAATATCAATTGGGTATACATTATATATCATTTAAAAAATATTATGTATATATCATGAAAAAATTAAGTTTTATGGTTAAAATGTTTATTTGGTCCTATATATACTCTATTTAGCATTCAAAAATACATTTTAAACAATGAAAAATAACACATTGTATTTTAGACTCTAATGAAGTTTGAATGTGAAGAAATTTGATCCCTCTCTGCTCATGTTAGATCCCTACTTAAGATGGATTTTTGCACGTGAGGAAATTTGATCCCTCTCCGCTCATGTTAGATCCCTACTTAAGATGGATCTATGCTAGTGTAAACAAGTTTTTGCATAAAAATGAATATGAATCATGTAAGTAAATATACTTACTAGAGTTACTTCCCACTATTATTTATGTTTTCCTCAACACTTATGTAGGAGTAAAACTATAAATGTGTAGACTTACTAGTGTCTGCTACCCAACAAAACTTTTGCAAGTACTTATCCTTGAAAAAATGACTAATTTATCCACTTCACATCTCAATTTAATAGTTTCTATCAAAGCAAGATTATAAGATTTGATTTTCCTATTTACTATTATTAATTTAGCATGGACCAATATAAATTATAAAATTTTATATGCATTTTCTCCTAACATAATTTCTTGCAAAAATGATTTGTTTTAACAATAATTCATAATAATTTATAAACCTTAAATTGTAAATGTGATTGTTTTCTTAAATGGTGAGAAAACTTATCATAACTCAATTGTCAAACCAACAATGAAAACACCAATCACTAAAATCTAGAAAATAATATATGCAAATGTGAAGGATAAATCTAATTATACACAAATATAAACATCATATAATCATTTTTTTTCACTATAAAGTGTTATTTTATTTGTTATTCATTAAAGATCTTTGGACATGATGTTGAAGGAGTAGACAATTCAATGATCTAATTCCCATGTGAGGCTATGAATTAATGAATGAACGACTTTTAATGACGTCCAGGAGACCTCATGGTCTAAGGGACCACCCACTATCACTTAATCCATATTCAATTTATTTTTTTTATGTTGATTTTGTTGTTATGGATCTTGAGTAAGAAATCTGTTGTTTTGTGAAGCCTTGTTTCGTAAAAAATTTCACTGAGATTGTTGACCTTTAGGCTGCTATCAAACTGACGACAGATAACTTCATATGTTGCACACTCTTTAATAAATTCCATTATGTTTCTACCACCCCGTTGTTGCAAAAAATGCAAGTTTGTTCTTCCAACTCTTCTTTAGGGACCACCCATCTACTAGTTTCACATCTTAGATAATGGGAGCTAGTCCTCAGCCATAATTATGCCAGAGGCGTTTTCTCTGTGAGGTTGGGTGTGCAAACACTGTTCAACCCACCCAATCAGAGAGTTTTGTTTTTTTCCCTTCAAATTAATCAAAAATTGACACGTAACCTTCTCTTCTTCATCCTTCGAGTTTAGTTCGTAACTTGCAGACTACGTCCTTCGAGTTTAGTTCGTAACTTGCAGACTACGTCCTTCGAGTTCTTTCCTCGAGAGACTAACCGACTATGTTCGTCGAGTTCGCAACAGGGCTCAAAGGATTTTTGAGCAAATTATAGAAATCTCCAACTCGTTAATGGGGCGGTCTGTCCCTGGTTCATTTTGGTTCTGTTCATTTCCGGTTCTGATCCTGTGTTAGTGGGTTCTTGCTCTCTCTTATTCTGTTAATTTTTCTTAAACTTCATTCTGAGAAGATGGCTTTAGAACATGTTGAGTTCTGATGCTTCATTGGAGGTCCTGCATGGTATACTATTGACAGAAGCCTACAGGAGGCTTTCATTCCTACGGCGAAGTCGTGGAATCCAAGATTATTAGTGATCAGAAAGCTAGTAGATCCTGTGGATTCAACTTTGCGACCTTCAACGATGAGCAATAGATGATAGATGCGATCGATGCAATGAATGGCAATATGCTTGATGGGAGGAGCATCATCGTTAACCCAGCCCAGTCCAGAGGAAATGGGGGCGGTAGTGGAGGTGTTGGCTCGCATGGCTATCATGGGGGTGACAGTGGCGAATCTCACTATGGTGGTGGTTCTAACAGTGGTAGTTGGAGGAGATAGGCAATATGATGTTACGCTAGGGTTTTTATTTTCGTCTGCAATGGTCTTATGTTTTAATCCGGTAATAATCCTGTTGGTGGTAGAGTTATATGTTGGTAATTGTCCCTCGGCTTGGTGTTTCAATGTTCTATAAACTCTGTTTGGTTTTTTATCTGGATCTTTGTGGCTCTCGTTGAGCTGTATCGAAGTGGAAAATCTGGTTCTAATAAGTTTGTAACTGCAATCTGAATATGTGATATACAATTTTACTAAAAAAAAGTATATATATATATATAGCAATCGCCATCGATCCAAAATAACTGAGTGGATTATTGTAAAACGTTCCCTAGATCAAACGTAACCATGTGTTTCATCACCGAAAGAGGAAATCTACCCAATTGGGAGTGGCACTACAATTAGAGATACAACACTGATGCATGTCAGAAGAAGAAAATCAGGGTTACTATCCCAAGACAACTAAGAGCGTCACGAACAAAATCAAGACGGAGTAGAAAGTTTAAATATTTTTTTACTGGTAGGGGTCAAAATTATGTTTGCATAATGAGTGGAGCATGATAAAGGGGAAGAATTATTGGTGGTCACTTACCCACTTAACATAAGAAAAAAATTTACAGAAATATTTTTGATTGCTTCGAGACTGCCTGCTTCTTCGATTTTGCATTGAACCTGGGGAAATTAATGTTGAGATTCAACAAGAAGATTCAACACCCACGCCTAGTGCATTAAGCACCCAAACTAAGGTGCGGCCCACAATGCTATTTTTGGGTGCATGTCTATTTTTATTATCCCTTAATTTAGATGGACATTAAACTATAATCTATTCTCAATGTGGACTTGAATGAGTTAACTGAAAGTGGAAAATTCAGTTAGCTAGTGGACTTTGAGTTAGAGGTTAGTTGGTGGGACATGCAGAGTAATTTTAGTTGTAACAGAGTTCAAAGTGCAGTGGTGCATGAGTTTGTGCAAGTTGTAAATAGTTTAACTCAGTTAAGTGAGTTAAACTCATTAGTGCTAGTTGTAACTGAAGATACAAGTAGTGAGAGATCAAGTGAATTAAATATTAATTAATTCACATGCAATGATCTCACATGCAACTGAAGATTTACTATTATTAGTTGCATGCATGTCAGATCTAGTGGAGACCTAGTTGAGTTTTAAGTGAAAGGGAAGTTGACTATCAGTTGTGACATTATCGACTTGCACACATGCAACCAACCACCCATTGGAGTACCCATGATACTTGTGCAGTCAAGGCAGTCAATAATTCCTATATTTTAGGGATATTGACCATCAGGGATTGCGCAAGCAAGGCAGGCTATCAAGAGGCTAGAAATTAGCTAAGTATTAGTCAGTTTTATGTGAGGACAGTGTGAGATAGATAGATGAATGTTGGAGGCTCTTGTGAGAAGAGAAAGACATTGTATTTGTTTCATGATGCATGCTTAATATATAATAGAAGATAGTGGGGTTTTTAGTTGTAATATTTCCACGGGAAATTATCTGTGTTGTGTGTGATTTGATTCTTCTTCATGTTCGTGTGATTAGCGATTGTGTTTTTTAATTCCACAAAACTTTGTAGAAGCGATTCAGTATTTAACTTTAGTACATTGTTAGATTAGGTAAATCCAATATATACATGCTTGTTGTATAATTTCTACATGGTATCAGATCCCAGGAAATTGCAGAAGTGAAGCAGGACCTAAGTTTGTGACTGGATAGAATTCGAATTTGCAAAAAGACTTTCTTGGTGCTACAACTGATTCAAAATCGAAATGGCCTTCAATGGCTTGAGGTTAGAGTATGCACTTGAGGGTAGCTCAAACTACATTGCTTGGAAGGACAGGATGGAGGCAATACTCGAAGAAAATGGCTTGAAGGAATTCATTGACAATGAGGCTCCTAAACCCATTGTGGAAGATGCTGCAAATCTTAATGCATGGCAAAAGAAAGTGGCAAAGGCAAGGAGGATCCTGTTGGAGGGAGTACAAGACCACATTGTCTCAAGCCTCCATGGAAAGCCACACCATATGGATCTATTCCAAAGCATCAACGACCATAGGAAATTGGCGCTCAAAGATAAACTCGCGAAGATCAAGATGGAAAAGGGCAACACCATTCCAAAATATCTCACGAAGTTTGTCCAATGTCGGGATGAACTGGGGAGTGTGGGAATAACAGTCGTTGATGATGATTTGGTGATTTTGGCTCTCCTAGGACTTCCTAAGAGTTGGCACAGTTATGAAGACTCTTTCAACGGATGAGAAAAATTTTCAGATTGGGAATGACTGTGGTCAAATTTGGTGGAGGAGGAGTTCAGATGGAACACCAGAGATGGCTCTTCATCTAAGCATGATGATGAAGAGGATTGTGCTTTGGCTACCAAGGCGAAGAAGGGGAAGGGAATAAATTCCATTCTAAATCCGAGTCCAAAGGCAAGAAGCAGGACATATCCAAGGTGAAGTGTTTTCACTATCACGAACATGGGCATTTTTCTACTAACTGTCCACAAAAGAAGAAGAACAAGAAGACTTCTGGATCTGCATATGGTGAGGCCCTTGCCTCGCAATTTGAGATTGACTTCTCATTAATTGCATGCATGGTGTGGTATTTGGATAGTGGGGCTTCCTTTCACATGACGGGAGATAAGGAACTTTTCAGTGACTTGGAGGAGAAATATCTCCAGATGCATATTGAGATGGGCAATGATGGACGGTACAATGCTACTTGGATTGGTACCATTACCTTTCAGAGGGAGTCAAGTAAACCATTTAAATTGAAATATGTAATGCATGTACTAGGTCTGAAGAAAAATTTGGTCTCAATCGCAATGTTGGAGGACAAAGGCTATGACGTTGTTTTTAGTGATGGAAAAGCTTTCCTGCGGCATAAAACAATGGGTCAGGCCAAGAGGATAGGGATTCAAGTTAAGAATCTCTACAAGATGGAGGTAGATGGTTGCGCTGCCATGATGGGAAAGGCGAAAAAAGTGGTGAGCCGGGATGAGGGCGAATTATGGCATAGGCGATTGGGCCATCTTCATCATGGAGCCTTGAAATTCATGCAACAAATTTCTACTGGACTTCCAATGGGAACACTTGCCAAATTCGATTCATGCAAGGGTTGCACCATGGGAAAGTATGTAAAGTCCACCTTTCATGAGAAGGAGAACTAAGCTTCGAGGATCCTTGAGAGAGTTCACACAGACGTGTGTGGACCATTCTCGGTTGCTTCAACAACAAAACATAAGTACTATGTAATCTTTTTTTATGACTTTTATCGTAAATTTTGGATCTTCTTCATGCAGAAGAAAGATCAAATGTTCTCTAAGTTCTGTGAGTTTAAGGCATTGGTGGAGAAAGATTCGGGGAAGAAAGTGAAGGCTCTTAGGAGCGATAATGGTGGAGAATACACCTCTAACGAATTCAAGAACTTTTGCAACAAATAAGGAATTCGAAGAGAACTCATAGCGCCTCATAACCCACAACAAAATGGGGTCGTGGAGAGGAAGAACAGAACAATCGTGCGTGTAGCACGAGCGATGTTGCATGATCAGGGCCTACCAATGAATTTGTGGGCAAAAGCATGTAGCACTGTTGTTTATGTGCAAAACCGTTGTCCTCATAGAGTACTTGGCATGAGTACACCTGAAGATGCTTTCATTGGTAAGAAAACTTATGTTTCACACTTTAATATTTTTGGCTCATCTGTTTATGTGCATGTGACCAAGGACGCCAGGAAGAAGCCAGAACCAATAGTTGAGGTTGGGATTTTTGTGGGGTACAGAGAAACACCCCATAATTATCGTGTGTATCTGCCAAACAAGAGAACGACTATTTTGTGACGGGATATAAAATTTGATGAGGGGAAATCCATGTGGCTGTCCCTTGAGATGGAGATGGACTTGCATGCAGAGGAGGAACTATTGGTTCCCAAAGATGAGACTCAAGATGTGGATCAACCACATGCAGTGGATCATGGAGTGGAGGAAGCCACTCATGCAGAGCCATCCATCATAAATGGCAGAAGGCACACCACGAAAGCTAATAGGTTGAGACTTGATGCTACACAGAATGTAGGAGCCCCTACTTCATAGCACAGACAACGACAGTCTCTTGACCTATTTACTGGATACATGGCTCTCATGAGCAAGTGTATTGTGACTGAACCATATTCCTTTCAGGAAGCAATGCAGCAGCCTACTTGGGTTGATGCAATGGTGGAGGAGTATGACTCCATTGTTAAGAACAATGCATGGGAGACAGTCCCAAGACCGGTCGGAAAATTAGTGGTAGGTTCGAGATGGATCTACAAGGTAAAGCAAGCTGCTGATGAGAGTGTGGAGAAATATAAGGCCATATTTCTGGCCTGGGTTTTCTCACGGATCGAGGGGATAGATTATGATGAGACCTTTGCACCAGTCGCAAGGTACTCTTCCATAAGATCCATCCTTGCACTTTAAGCGCAGATGGGCTGGCGCATTCATCATATGGATGTGAAAACTACATTTCTCAATGGGATCATTGAGGAAGATGTGTATACAGAGTAGCCTGAAGGTTTCAAGATCTTCAACAGTGAGTTGCATGTGTGCTAACTCAAAAGAGTGTTGTATGGGTTGAAGCAAGCACCTCGTGATTGGTACACTCGGATAAACAGCTATTTCACCGAACTGGGCTTCACCAAAAGTGAAGCAGATGAAAACTTGTAAACTTGTACCAGATTGTGGTTGAGGTTAAGCTATTGAGCATTTTTCTTTATGTTGATGATTTAATTTTGACCAGTGATGAGCAGATGATACACTCATGCAAGGAGGATCATGCAAGGGAGTTCGAAATGAAGGAAATGGGACTCCTTCATTATTTCCTTAGATTGGAAATATGGCAGTGGAATGGTGAAATTTTTGTGTCTCGATGCAAGTATGCAAAGGAGATACTGGGTAAGTTTAACATGGAGAGCTGCAAACTCATGGATACTCCTCTTCCAGGAAACTGGAGGAAAGAGGATGCCACTTCTGAAGAGGTAGTTGATGCTACTGTCTACCGACAGTTAGTGGGTTCACTAATGTATCTAGTGAACACGAGACCGAACATTTGCTACACAGTTAACCTGCTGAGTCAAGCTATGGTTAAGCCTACCAAGCTCTTTTGGAAGGCGGGGAAGCATGTCCTGAGATACCTGAGGGGCACATCAGAGTATGGTCTATGGTATAGATAGATGGATGGAGTGAAGTTGCATGGCTTCACGGATGCAGATTGGGCTGGCAGTCCATCGGACATAAAGAGCACATCAGGGGGGATCTTTAGCATTGGGTCGATAGCAGTTTTTTGGTACAGCAGGAAGCAACGATCCATTTCACTCAGTTCAGCGGAAGTGGAATATATGGCAATAAGTCAAGCTGCATGTGAGGCAATCTAGATGAGAAAGATCTTGGTTGGTTTGTTTGTTTTTTAGATGGATACGACAGTGATTCATTGTGATAATCAGAGTTGCATTAAACTCTTGATTAATCATGTGTTTCATGATAGGTCCAAGCATAAAGATATCCAATACCATCATCTCAGAGATTGTATGCTGAGAAGAATCATGTTGCTACAGTACATTCCCACGAAAGATCAGGATGCAGATATTCTGACAAAGGCGCTCACCAGGAGAAAATTCGAATACCATAGAGACGGGATCGGGGTGAAGGATAATCCCCTTTCTTGTTGAGAGGGAGTGTTGAGATTCAACACCCATGCCTAGTGCATTAAGCACCCAAACTAGGGTGGGGCCCACAGTGATATTTTTGGGTGCATGCCTATTTTTATTATCCCTTAATTTAGATGGACATTAAACTATAATCTATTATCAATGTGGACTTGAATGAGTTAACTGAAAGTGGAAAATTTAGTTAGCTTGTTGATTTCGAGTTAGGGGTTAGTTGGTGGGACATGCAGAGTAATTCTAGTTGTAACAGAGTTCGAAGTGCAGAAGTGCATGAGTTTGTGCAATTAGTTGTAAATAGTTTAACTCAGTTAAGTGAGTTAAACTCAGTTGTGCTAGTTGTAACTGAAGATACAAGTAGTGAGAGATCAAGTGAATTAAAT
This sequence comes from Pinus albicaulis, assembly GCA_034641835.2. Lineage (NCBI taxonomy): Eukaryota > Viridiplantae > Streptophyta > Pinopsida > Pinales > Pinaceae > Pinus > Pinus albicaulis. The sequence continues at coordinate 892,895,520 of CM076569.1, forward strand.
ATTAATTAATTAACATGCAGTGATCTCACATGCAACTGGAGGTTTACTATTATTAGTTGCATGCATGTTAGATCCAGTGGAGACCCAGTTGAGTTCTAGGTGAAAGGGAAGTTGACTAACAATTGTGACATTATTGGCTTGCACACATGTAGCCAACCACCCATTAGAGTGCCCATGATACTTGCGTAGTCAAGGCAGGCAATAATTCCTATCTTTTAGGGATATTGACCATTAAGGATTGCGCAAGCAAGGCAGGTTGTCAGGAGGTTGGAAATTGGCTAAGTATTGGTCAGTTTTCTGTGAGGACAGTGTGAGACAGATAGCTGAATGTTGGAGGCTCTTGTGAGAATAGAAAGACATTGTATTTGTTTCATGATCCATGCTTAATATACAATAGAAGATAGTGGGGTTTTTAGCTGTAAGCTTTCCCCGGGAAATTATCTGTGTTGTGTGTGATTTGATTCTTCTTCATGTTCATGTGATTAGCGATTGTGTTTTTTAATTCCACAAAATATTGTAGAAGCGATTCAATATTTAACTTTAATACATTGTTAGATCGGGTGAATCCAAGATATACATGCTTGTTGTATAATTTCTATAATTAAATTCAAAAGAAACTTATGGGATGGGTAGCCTGAGTGTGAAAAATTGGGCGACATTACATATCGATTGTTCATATCGTCTTGTATTCGTGAGAATTTGAAGAATAATGGCTATAATAGTACTGATTTGGATATATTTGGAGATGTCAAATTATTTTAATCTTTTAGTTAATAAATATTGAGATTGCAAATCCTCATTTTATCAGATTTCTATGCAATATCCAGATCGAGTTTTTGTTCAGAAATGAACGACAATTTGAATGCCAGCTACTAGTACTTATTTCCTTTTCTTTAAAAAAAATAAAAGAAAATGGATGACATATGGGTGTGGGAGGTGGTTTCTGCAATTTGTTGAAACCCATTGCACAGTTTGAGGATTTGTATTATCTAAGAGGGAAGAGGGAGGCCATAAACCTCTCCATTTGGATTGTTCAGCAGGAAATTGCTCTCAAAGGAAACACCAAAAAGCCCCACTTGCGCGTCACTTTATTCCGAGTACTTAATCTATTCTCAAAGCTTGGAATATTTCCAGTGTTTGTTGTTAATGGGGATCCTCTAGCTTTAAAGTCACCATCACACATAGTCCGCTTTAATAGGATGACATGAATTGATTTCTTGTCATCTAAAAAAGTTGAATGTATCAACTTGGAACGAAATATTGTCTTCAATCAAAGTATTGAAGAATGTGTGGAGCTGTTAGAACTTATGGGAATGTTCATTTTAAGATCAAAGGGTGATACTGAAGAACTTTGTGCACAGGTAAAAAAAGAAGGTTGGGTGGATGCTTGTAGTGCAATTGATAGTGATGCATTTCTTCATGGAGCTAAATGCATAATAAAGTGTCTCCAATGATATTGTAAAGAACCCATTATAGAATGCTATAGCGCATCTAATATTGATATGATTCTTGGTTTGAAAATGAAGCATTTAATAGCCATGGCATTATTAGTGGGTTGTGGCTATAATGCACACAGTGTACCAAGAATTGGGCTTAACACTGTAGTGAGCATAGTCCGCTTATTCAAGGAAGATAAGATTTTGAACAAGCTTCGTGGTTTAGGCAAAGGGAATTCATCATCACTTTCAGAGATCAATACATCAGTATTGAACTATGTTGAACCAGAACTTCCTGGTGACATGCACATTTAAAAAAAACACCATTGTTCTCATTGTGGGCACTTAGGGAATAAAGGAGATCATATGAGGCTTAGTTGTGAGGCATGCAAGACCCTTTACAATGAAGAAAGGTGTGTAGAAAAATATCAAGGATTCAAGTGTCAATGTCTAGGCTGATTGCAGGAGAAGAAGAGAAAGGAACATAAGAAATCTCTGGACTCACAAACAAATTTTTTTTCTAAAATTCATGCCACTTATGGATTTCCAAATGAAAAAATTGTTAATATATTTCGTGGTCAATAAACCACATGCCTTCCTGATTAGAAAATGTTTGTGAAATCTTTTTCTTGGAAAACCCCTCAAATGGAACTTCTTGAAGACTTCTTAGAACATCACTTGCATTGGGATCCTCCCTCTATGCTCTATGTTGCTTCTGAGGGATATGGATGCAAGTAAGGCAGGGTCGAATGCACAAGAAAAAGATTGGACTATGTATAATAGATATACTCCACATTCCATTGAACGTGTTATAGTCCGTTACTCCCACTCCTTTTATGTACTAAAATGGAAATATGTAAATTCAGAGTCTAGTGACGATGACTGGTTAGGTTTGAAGGATAAAACATTCCAACACCAGAAGAAAAGGGTCTTTGAGGTTCATAAAATTCATGGTGAATTATATGAAGATGACAGTGCAATGGAGGCTGAGGCAGTTGAAGGATCTCTATTCATAACTATCGATGAAGACATCAAGCTTCTTAGGTCTGAGTGTCCTGAGCTGGTGGATAAATTTCAACATGAAAAGGTGTGTATTGAAAATATGTTATGTATTTTGTTTCCTTTCAGTATATTGTAGTTTATCATCCTAAAATTTACCTTCAGACTGTAAAGGGAAGGAACAAGTCGGTATCCAAAGAAAAGAAGAGGAAAGTGACCTCCATGGGAAAGAAAATCAATATTTCATCATATTTCAAGTCTACGAAAGGGCCAGTTGTTTCAAAACATCACGAAATCAATTAAATTGTAACAATTTATTTAATTAAGTGGAGAGTACTTATGATAATTCTAAATCTTTTACTACTTCAAAGGAAGCAAGAACATGCAAACTTATGTATACTTTTGGATAATTTGAGCATTTTCGATATTCATCATTCAAAGCTTGACAAAAAAATAGAACAGAAGAAAATGACACATCTCCTTAGCCATATCATATGCATGCATACCATGATTTATGGGAAGGAATATTGTAATTTATTTGTAAATATTCTTATGAGAAGATTATGTGTTCTTTTGTGTATTTTGTGTTATTTGTTCATGCTACATTAAAAATTGGTGGTTGACTGCAATTAAACTCTAAGAAGAGAAGATGTGGGGTGCTTTGTGTTACACAACATTTTTTCATCGTCCCTTCAATCCCTCGTCCCGCATATTGGAGGGTCATTCCCGTGACTTGTGAACAGTGTCATACTTTGCAAACACTTTCTTTGCATCCTTCTGCATAAGGATATCATTTCTCCTGTTGGACATTTCCATAAAAAAGCACACAAAACCTATGTTTCGGCCTTGGCGCGGATAGCCAGTTCACCCCTCGCGCCGATGTGGAAGATTTGCACTAGAGCCCACGCCAACCTGGCGCTCTGTCTCAGTTCAGCCCCCACGCCAAGCTGTTTTAGGAATTTTTTTAAAAAATTAGAAGCAAAAGTTTCCTTCTAACCACCTCAGGGATGAGTCACTGGAAGCGGTTAAGTTGATGAGCCACGGATCTCTCTCTTTAGGTAGTGGTTTTCACCTCCCATGGAACACTCCTTAGAGATAGGCCTCCATTCCATAATTATAGGGATCCTAACCTCTCCCTCTCCCTCTATATAAACAGGCCTTCTCCCTTTATGAAAGCTAGCTGAACATATAGCCAGGAGTTGAACTTGGAGAAGAATATTATAGCTGAGTAATTGCTATTGAGAAGGTAGAACCAAGGAGAACTCTATAGAGAGAGTCTCGTCCGAATTCTCGATGAGCCTTTGTGAGATGCGCTCCACTTGAACCCTGTTGGAGGAGACCGCAACGTCGAAGCTTGGTTGTACTCTTCCTTTCATTTATTAATATACTCGACTATGGTGTTGGCTCCATCATTGTGTTATGTTGTTTATGTAATGCAATTGATTTAGTCCTCTTCGACTGACTGATAGTTACGAATGTGAATTAGTATGTTGTATATCGTCATTGTTTCTTGTGTGTGTGCAGGTGTCCGAGCGTGAAAGTGAGCGAATCGTGATCTGTCAAACCAAGAGTGAGGAGCGAGCCACTCTTTTCGATGAAAACAACAACATAGGACCTCTGGTAAGTCATCTATCGAATCCTCGCCGATTCGTTAACTAGGAATCAATATTATAGCTTGTCTTGTTTGTGGCTAGACCCACTCTAGGGCTAGTGGGATCGCCTATGTCCATAGAGGGGATTTACCTCACCAACAAATTGGAGATTCTGTTGGGGAATCAATGCGACTTTTTCTTTCACCCATTAGGTCTTCTTTTGGTCTTTGCTTGCTTGTTTTACCTTTTTTTATTATTCTACTAAGTCTAAGACCCTTGTTCAGCCCCAGAGGATCAGATCTGACCTTTGTCTTTCAAAATTTTCCCTTTTGCCTGAGTGAATTGGCTTAGCGCGATTTATGTTTAGACAGACGCGCCGATTGGCGCTAGTTGCTAGTGTTGCGTCCATGCCATCCCCTGTTTGGCGCTGATTACAACCAAACAGCTGCGTCAACCCCTGTAGGTTTTAGGGTTTGCTTTGTTTTGAAGATTTTTGGTCAGTGCTTGTGCATCTGGGTTATTTTTAGGTATGTCTTGAGTTCTTTGGGATTGTTTTTTATTGTGATCGGCTTCCTTCCTTCATATGTTTGTCCGTTTTCTATCAGCATCGAAGCCTTAGGGTTTTTAAGTGCTTTGGTATGTTGAGCCTCCTGTAGGAGTTTGAGCCTTTTGTTTCGTAATCAACTTCTTTCCTTGTTTGGTTGCATTCAGCTCCCCTGATCCATTTGAGTGATTGCATTGGTTGAATGATTCTTGACTCTTTCATTCAATTTTGCTTCTTGTCACTCCAAGCATAGATCACACTGCTTGCATGGGTCTGTTTGGAAATATTTCTTCAATTTGAGAGATTGCAACGTTGGTTTGAGTTTTGTTATGTTTGTTTTGGGTTGATTGAAATTGTTTTGCTTCAACTCTTGCATCAATGTTCTCGAACTAGTGTTTTGGTTTGTTTTTCATGTTATTTAGTGCACTGTTTGCTCTAAAAAAAAAAAAAAAAACCAACAACAATTGTTTGCATTGTGATATTTAAAGTCTTTCGCATATCTAGCATTGGAAAATTCTAGGAAAGATTTCTCATTTTCATTAGCTTGCATCGGATACTGTAGTGGATGTTTCCGCGTGTTCTCATTATTTTCTATTGCTTGAAAACTCATAACTTTCTCGTAGATAGATTTTCATTGAACGGAATGGTATCTTTTGGCATGTAGCTTGCATTTAGGGATTCTGGAGATCCAACATTCGGTAGGACCTTGGAATTGAAACATAAATACAAGATCAACTTAAAATTTACTCAATTAACCTAGGGCAACATTGAAACCTAACGAAACATCTAGTGGTCTAAGTTAGAGACATATTCCGACGTCTTTAAACCTCGCAGTTGTCACTCGCCATCTGGCTTCAGACAGCACTAGTACGGACTTGTGCTCCTCGTACCGTCGAGTATATAAAGGGAGACCCCTCTAGGTTGCAATCATTTTATGCATATGAAGCCAAGTCTACCGCCTTGTAACCATGATACACCGAACACAGCATTCGGGGAGACTACCTACACGTACGTCAAGTCCTTGGTCAATTCTTCTTTCATTTGATTACCAAGGTGTATATGGCAGTTCACGGAAACCTGGTACACCCTTCTACCTAGACTACTTGAGCAGTAATTTTCGATCTTTACTGACTCCATAAATCTGAAAAGATCATCGAGCACTTGTCCTTTCATGCTTGCTTAAAATTGAAAGTGACTAGAGTCATCTTTTGCCTGTTTCTTGACTCTTAAAACATGAAATAGTGAAATTTTGGTTTCAATGTGGTAAAATAAACTACCTACGATTACACACCCATTAAAGTTTGATCGCTTGGCCTGTCTTTGTTTGCCTTGGTTTTTATCCAAGACTCTTCGTTTTCGATCTCTTTTCCTTTTCTAGTGTGCTATAGTCACAGTGGTGGAACCATCGGTTTGGTCTAGTGATAATCCTTTCTCGGACGATTCATCTGAAAATTCTCAAACCTCTAGGTTTGCCGAGCTTCAGCAGCCTATTCTCCCATCAAAGTACCCCTTTTCAAAACTAGTTGAATTCACTTGGCCTCTTTTAAACGCTTGGTTTGGGTTTGGGGTCGGGGAACACTTCCCCCCTCTTACATCGGGATCCCCATTTTTGGCTACTATCATACCTCCTAGTCCCTGTAGTATTTTACAAGATCTCATGACGGATTCAGACATGGACTCGTCTGGTCCTATTGGTAGTGAGGGGACTCCCGTTTCTGATGAATAATGCCAACTTTTTCCAGAAAACATCCCTTAAGAGTCTGCTCAATCTTCACCATCGATGTCACTTCCAGCCGGATATAGGTCTTTGGGTCAGATTATGGCCGGTATTGCCTCCATGGCAGCATCAACTCTGTCAAGGGATCCGGTCCTTCCATCATTAGGGATGTCGCCAATGACACCTATCTCGTCAACACCTTTTGTTACCTTTGTCCCAACTAGACCTACTGTCTGCGTGGCTGCATCAGCACCGGTTGTCACCACTCAGTTGTCAGGGGCTTCGCCTTCGGTAGAGACTTCAATTGCCATGGAAATTCCCAACGCCCTTTCTTTCGAGGAGTATCAGCTGGTTGTTCAGCAGTAGAGCTCCCATACTTACCAGTCCCCTCAGGATTCTAGTGATCCTTATCTTTCTCATTATGACGCGGTCGGTAACCCAATTTATTCACTTCTGTTTCATTATGATGAGCACGACAACCCTATCTATTTGCCTGCTCCTAAAGCTTATCAGTTCCTTTCCGGTTTTAGACCTACCTTGCCTGTGCAACCTTCTAACCAAAAAGGACAACCCTTTCAGGGACAACCTTCGGTTCAGCAAGGGTATGCTTAAAACCCACAAGGACAACCCTTTCAGGGACAACCTTCGGTTCAACAAGGGTATGCTTACGACCTGCAAAGACAACCCTTTCAGGGACAACCTTCGGTCCAACAAGGATTATTTTACAACCCGCAAGGGTAGTATTACAATCCACAAGGCCAACCTTTACAAGGTCAGCCTATGATCCAGCCCGTTCAACCCCAAGGACTTGATGGGAAACTGATATATCAACCAAGGCCTTCATATGGTCCTGGGGGGCAATTTTATCCATCTCAAGGACAACCTTTCGTGCAACCATAACAGCCATATCTTCCAATTGGCCCAAATTTTGCACAGCCAAGGCCACCTTATGGTCCTACTCCAGGTCAACCTAGTCATCAGGTACAACTTGGTCCATCACAGCCAAGGCCATCTTATGGTCTTGCTCCAGGTCAATCTAGTCATCAGGCACAGCCTGGCCCATCACAGCCATAAGGCCAACCTACTCCGCAGGAGAAACCTGGTGGCCCTCATCAGTTAGGTCAACCTGCTCAGTAGGGACAACATGCTCAGCCATCGCTCTACTCTACTCCACAGTCGAGTCAACTTGCGCGTCCAATTTATCCAACTCAGCAGGGCCCTACTTATCAGTAGCCCATTCGACCCCAAGGCGCTTATTACCCTTGAGGTCAATATCGACCAGTATACAATGTGCCTCAAGGTTCTGCTTACTACCCTCAACCGCCAGGCTATACTTACATTCTGCAGCAAAATCTTTATGAAGCTCAATCAGGACCCTCATATACTCAGAATCAGTATCCTGGTCCTCAACCTCTGTATCCTGGTCCTCAGCAACCATATCAGCCGAACTATCTGGCTTATACCCCTTATGGTCTGAATCCTTCGGGACAGAACCAATGGGGGAAAAGTTACACTCAACCATGATGAAATGTGGGTACGGGTCCTTATCGAGGACTTGTTATGCCTTTCAATCCTCAATTACCCTTTCTTGCCACATTGGAATTACCGAATGTGTCCAAATTAACGAATGATCCAATCCTTCATAATCCGTATTGGCCTCTGGTTCCAACCAAGGTTCCTGGTGATTGCCCCAAGTTTGAGGGCAAGTCTGGAGAAGACCCCCAAGCACATGTCATGACATACCATTTATGGTGTTCTTCCAATTCTTGGGTAGATGACTCTATTCGACTCCGCCTTTTCCAGCGAACTCTCACTGGAGCTGCTGCTAAGTGGTACATCAAGCTGTCTCGCGGTATCTTTCAAGATTTCAACTCTCTTGCTATGGTGTTCCTTACTCATTTCCAGTTACCAGTTCGTTATGAAGCCGAGACGCATCTCCTAACATCCTTGAAACAGGACCGGGCTACCCATATCTTGGACCACATTCATGAATGGAGACGTCGTCGTCATCTGATCAAATTCGAAATTCCTGATCAACTTCTTACCCATTGGTTCACTACCTCTTTTGTCAATCAGATTGCAAAAGACATAGCCATGGGGCATGTGTTACTGAGGAACAAGCCATCGCTCGTGCCCAGTACCTTGATTTAGTGTACTCTCAATAAGGCATTTTGTATGATATCTTAATTGATGCCCCGCAACCTGGGACTTCTAAAGCGCCGACCACCCCATCCGTCGACGACGTTATTGGTTCCGTGTCTCATACTTCACGTAAGTATCCCTCTTCCAACACTGGGAAGCCAAAATCAAATTCTTCCAATGATTCTGCTCCTCAGCTTACCCCGAATTCTGGCAAAACCTAAGAGGTCAACGTTGTTCAGGCCAATCCTGCGGACAAGACATCCAAAGGGAAAAAGAAGGGCAAAGGAAAGGCCAAAGATGATGCCCCAAAACCAGATTCATCTAAACCTCGTGCTGATGATGGTTCACAACGCAAGCCGAAGTATCCCTGTCTGATTTGTGATGAGGAACACTACACTAAGGATTGTCCTAGATGAGCCAAAGTTAGTAAATTGCTCAAAGGCACTAAGGGAACTCCGGCTGTCCTCAAAGAACCTTTTCTGTCTTAGCAAAAACAGATGGTCAAGCAACCTGCGCCATCTGCATCGTTTGGCTCTCAAGTGTTCATGATGAACGGTTCTGCATCCGTTTCCATTGCTACTCGGTCGAAATATTATACTGGATCACATCAGGTAGCTGGGAAAGAGATCACTGATGGTCCTCCTACCCACCTACCTCTGGTCCTCTTGAGATTGAAAGGCCCAATGCTAAACCCGTTGTACGACCACCTTCTAAAGGTGTTCTCCAGAAATCTTCTTATAATCCTAACGCACGTGCTGCTCAACATTACAATATTGTTAAGGATTTAGCACAGGCGCCTTCCGCGATGTTCGCATTTGAAGTGCTTCGAAGTTGTCCGTCTCAACGGAAAGCGTTATTATTTGCGATCGGCGAGGTTGATCCTGCTAATTTTAGCCTTCTCTCTTTCGATTTAGAGAATTTCGTCCCCCAACATCCGTACCAAATTGTGCTTGTCATACAAGTCGGCATTAACAGTCTCAACATCCATAGAGCTGTTGTGGACGAAGGTGCATTCACTTGTGTCATGTCATTTGCTTGCTGGAAGGCTATTGGCTCTCCAGCCCTAACTTCGTCACCCAATGCCCTTGAGGCATTTAATGGAAGGGAATCAAAACCCTTGGGTTTTCTCGCCAGCTTGTTGATCACGTTACAAGGAAAGACGGTCAATGTCAAAGTAGAAGTAGTTGACGCTAAACTCAATTACAATCTTCTACTTGGTCGCAGTTGGACTCACGCTATGCTGTGTGTTCCGTCCACCTTATTTCGTCTTCTAAAGTTTCCACATGAGGGAAAAATCATTACTGTCGACGAGTTGTCATTCTTTACCTCGTCTTCTGAGAACAACGTTCCATACGTGGATCAGATTCCTTCTCCCCTCAACAGCATAGGGCCGGGTCTTTTCAAAGACCCCGCCCTCAAGGGTATCTTTCCCCTTCCGCCACTAAATACCGTTCAAGTTAATATGATCTCTCGGTCGGATGACCCGTGGATTGTCCCTTTACCTAAACAGGTTGATTCATTTGGGGATTCGATGCTGCTTAGTCCAATTGAAATCAATTATTGCGAGCTTGTAGCTGCATCATATTCTCCCCCTCCTGAAGATGCTCCTTTGAGCATGTATCTCGATGTTTATTCTCAATCCCCCTGGCTCGACGATATAGATTCACCTAATCCTTTGAAAGAAGTGTTTCCATTCGATGAGGCTATCATGGAAACCATGTCTCTCGAAGACCTACCGTGGAGCGATGGGCATCATCGTTCCTCGTTTATGCCTAGCCTCGGGGCAATGTCTAATTGTCTTGAGAGTTTCGCCTCTCAAGTTCCTTCTCCGCCACTTCAAATGCCTATCTTGACTCACGAAGTCTTCACTGAAGGTAACTTGAGTAACATCACCTAGACGATGCCTATCAACATTTCCGTGAAATCGGGAATTGTCGAGAACATCCAATCCATGTCAGAGTCACTTGTTCTTCCGATGAAGTCCAAGTGTACACTAGCCTCTTTCACGAATTCTGTGATGTTTTCAACTGGTATTATGAAGAGATGCTTGGAATTGATCCCAGTATTGTGGTGCACGAGATTCCCACCTACCCTGGTGCGAAGCCTGTTCACCAGCGTCTTCGTCCAGTGCATCCTCGGAAAGTCGCTACCATAAAAGCTGAAGTTGAAATCCTTCTCAAAGCGGGTTTCATTCTTCCGATTCCTCTGACAGAGTGGGTTTCTAACATTGTTCCTGTCGATAAGAAGCAGGGAACAATTCGCGTCTGTGTTGACTATCGTGATATTAATCGGGCCTGCCCTAAGGATAACTATCCCACCCCTTTCGTCGATCAGATCATTGACAATTGTGCGGGGAGTGAGATTTTTTCCCTAATGGACAGATTCTCTTGCTATAATCAGATCAACATTCTCCCTTATCAACACAATACCGCTTTTATCTGTCCTTGGGGAACGTTCGCGTATAAGAATCTCCCTTTCAGCTTGAAGAACGCTGGGGCTACGTTCCAGCGCGTGATATCTTATGCCTTTCACGATATTCATCATATTGTTCAACCATACCTGGATGACCTTCCGGATCATTCATCTGTGCGAAAAGACCATCCGGACCATCTCCGCCAGGTCCTTCTTCATTGCAGATGCTACAATATTCGGCTCAATCCGCATAAATGCGTCTTCTGCATTGATTCCGGTAGAATTTTAGGGTTTATCATATCCAAAGATGGAATTTGCCTTGATCCGCTTAAGGTTGAGGCTATTGTTAATCTCCCCTCTCCATCCTCATTACACCAGCTCCATAGTATACAAGGGAAAGCAAATTTCTTACGTCGTTTTATCCCGAACTATGCTGAAGTAGCCAAAGGTTTCACAAGACTTTTAAAACAGGATGTCCCTTTTTATTGGGATGAGATTGCTCAGCAATCTTTTAATACGCTTAAGACATTGCTTGTCAATGCCCCTCTATTACGTCCTCCATATTATCATCGTGATTTCACCCTTTATCTAGCTGTCGCCCTCAGTACAATTGCCATGGTTTTAGTTCAAGATGATGATGACGGTAACGAGCATGTTATTTACTACTTGTCTCGAAACCTTCTCGACCCTGAAACGCATTATGCACATGTTGAGAAGTTAGCGTTGGCTGCGGTCCAGGCTGTCCAACGTTTTCGTCATTTTATACTTTTACAGACGGTAACCGTGATTTCTGATTGTAACCCCGTGACCTATATTCTGTCTCGACAGTTGCTGGGGGGAAAATACTCGAAACGGATCGTTATCCTTCAAGAGTTTGATTTGGAATTTACAACCGCCAAATCAAAGAAATCACTCGTTTTCATTAATCTGATTTGTTCTCTCCCCATCGACTCTGCTCCTTCTTATTCCGATGATCATATTTCGGACGAAACTCTTTTCTTGATTATCACCCTCGATCCATGGTACGGTGATATCGTGTATCTCCAGAATTCTACTTTTAGGTCCGAGTTGACGAAATATGCCCAACGTCACATCCTGCATCAGTCGCAACCTTATCGTATTGTCAGATATACCCTCTATCGTGTTGGAGTCGATTCCGTGCTTCGCCAATGTCTAACCCTTGAGGAAGCTGAGAAAGTTTTAAATGAATTCCATAGTGGCGCCTATGGTGGACACATGTCTGGTTATGCCACCGCACAGAAGATCCTTCGTGCTGGCTATTTCTGGCCGTCCATTTTTAAAGACTACATTGTCGCAGTACACAAATGTCATGTGTGCCAAATGTATCAACACAAGATGCGTGTGCCACCTGTTCCTTTACACCCTGTCATTACCGTTGGTCCTTTTGCCAAATGGGCATCAATTTTATGAGTTGTAACCCTCGCTCAGCCGAGGGGCATGCCTATATTATCGTTGTCGTCGATTATTTTACAAAATGGGCCGAAGCAATGCCTACATTGGCTGCGGACGGTAAGACAGCAACGCAATTCATATTCAATCATGTTATTACTCGGTTTGGTGTCCCTAAAGCCATCACTACCGATCATGGTTCACATTTTCGGGACTATATGATGGCAGAGCTGACGTCTAAGTTGGGTCTGCGTCACGACAGCTCAACGCCATATTACCCTCAAGCTAACGGCCAACTTGAAGCTGTAAACAAATTTCTTGTTACGATGCTTCAATGAACAATTGGGATCCATAAATCAAATTGGCATCTCATGTTGTTTTCAGCTCTATGGGCTTACCGAACGTCGATTAAGAGTGCAACCGGATTCACCTCATTTCAGTTGGTGTACGGTCTGGAAGCTACTCTTCCGATTGAGTGTGAAATTCCTTCACTCAAACTAGCTGTGGAATTACTGCCTAATACTTCACCTGAGGAAGAGCATCTCCTCTATTTAGAGAGATTGGATGAAACTTGTCACTTAGCTGCTTTGGTCATCGAAGCACAAAAGAAGCGAGTCAAATCTCACTTTGACCAAACAGTTTCCCCTCATTCTTTTATCGAAGGCGACCTCGTCCTCCTGTACGACCAAACTCATGACAATATGGGGGCAGGTAAATTCCAACCCATGTGGCATGAGCCCTACATCATCAAACATGTGTTATAGAATGGGGCTTATGAGCTTATTGATTATGAAGGTTATCCCTTAGCACAACCCAGAAATGGGTTATATCTGAAAATATATTATGCCTGAGTCATTCGTGCATGATATGTGTACATAGGTGATTTTTTCATTTTTGTGCATGTTTAGGTTTGATGTGCTTTGTAAGCTTCTTCTTTTTCTTTTTTTTTCTGCTTATTGGGTCTTGCTGGTTATGCAGATGTCTATTGCCCCCTATGTCGGTTTCGTGGATGGTGCTTCCCGCAGTACCAGGAACTTGTCTTCGGCAGCCTGGGTAATGTATAATCCTGTTGGTGAGTTGATTAATCTACAAGGTATTTGTCTAGGACAAACTACAAACAATGTCGCTGAATATAGTGCTGTTTTGGAACTATTAATTGAGGCAGTTAACCTCAGCATACGCGCATTGCTTGTAAATCTAGATTCACAGCTTATTGTTCTTCAACTTAATGGTCATTATTCGGTTCGAAACCCATGAATTTTGAGATTGTATTTACATATTCGTTTGCTTGAAAGAAATTTTGATTTCATCACATATCAACATATACCAAGACGAATGAATATATTAACTGATGCAGTGGCTAACATTATATTAGATAGACATTTGCACAATTTATAAAACATCATCGTATGTAAATAGACCCATGTAGAAAATAGATGTATATATATCAATTGTTTGCAGCGTGTGCATCATAAAAACCCAAAAAAAATATATATTTCTGTTTCAGTTACATCTCGAGACAACATGTCTCTCCAAAATATGCGGAAATAAAAAGCATAGGTGCCTAATCAGCGTGGTGCTCATGATAGCACGTCACCGCCCGTACCAACCACCTCAGTGAGCGGTGGATACAACTCAGCACCCCTATGGTATGCCTCTGGTAGTCTCGAGGAACATCATCAAGGCAAGCATAGTCCAGAATCCCATGGGCGATCCCCTCCAGATTTTGCACTATCTCCTCCCCAGGAGTTTGCCTCGCTATTGACGACATATCGGCATGCCTCTTTGGGCCAACATCTGCATACATATAAGATTAACTGTCAGAACATGCATATATACCAAAAAATCATAAACTCATGAAAATAAAAAAATGAGTCTCACCCAGCTCTTCGTCCCATTCCTCTCCCTCTGGGAGCGGGAGGTCTGGATCACCGGTGAAGTATGTACCAGAGTAAGGGCAGTCCTCCACGACAATCAGTTGTCGACGGAGCCAATCAAAAAATTTTGGCCTCCAGGACATCTGTTAGCCACCCCCTGCTCTAGGCATCAGCGCAGCCCATCGGGCCATCCGTGGTTCTCTGGGTGGTGGCATTGGGACAATGACCTCCTAACGCTGGAATATCGGTAGTCGTTCCAAGAAGAACAATACCAAAATGGATCCATACCCAAACTGCTTCAGTTTGGTCTTCTTGCACTTGGTTAGTTGTCGCTTAATGTTAATAGTCACGGCCTCTGCCCAGTTGTAGAGAGTTAGGGTCAGGCAATTTACATCAAGAAACAATTGTGCCTTTGTGGCCTCATGCGGTGCTTGCAATCCTGCAGCCTGCGTGATAGTGTGCAACACTACTTTTAGTGCCAGATCCAGGATGGTTTGGATGTCAACCTTCCCGCTCCCTGTTCCTTTACGTGCCCCTCGACACACCCTATCAATCACCATTCCCATGCTCTCCCTGGAGGGACGGGTACCGGTCAGCATAGGGACTGCACCCCTCCGCGACAATCCTGGGATACAATACACATCAGAGACTTCGAGTTCAAGTTCCTGATCTCGAAGCACGAACTTTTCTTGGTCTTCATCCCAGATGCTTATCAAATACTGAAGCAATTCTGGCTGAGCCCGGAGGCACGGTGTTAGGAAGAATTTCTTTAGCCCACAATCTATGAGGGCGTCCACGCATCGATCATTCTCCATGGCAAGTTCATCTTCCTCACTATGTTCCCTCTCTTTCCACTCAATCACCAGTCTTTTTGCTTGGTACCTACACACATTGTTCATATGAGCATTGTTAGTCTACTTGGGCATTGAAATTTACAAACAATTGACTGCATTTTCCTTAAATTTATGTGGATTTTTGGGTTGCGTGGTTAGTGCGCCCTCTGTGTAAAAAAGGGGTGATTGGCGCGGGTCCGTGCCTGAAACCCGCGCCAATCACGATGCCCTAATGTTGACAAATCCTCTCCTAAGAAATCAAAATGACAAATACATGTAATGAAATTTAGCTTAAAATATGGCAAACGGTGTCGGCTCTTACCTGAGACTGACAGAATCAAGATTGGTTCACTGGATCACTCGCAATCGTCGCCACAAGATCGCAAAGCAAATGGGTCACTGTTGCTCCACCAAGAGGTAAAAGTGAAAAGTAAATAATTTTGATCACTTATGGCATTTTATAACTTTTCAGAATCTTAAATTAGGTTTTAAAACATATTTGTCAATTATTTTATCATATTTTTTTTTAGAAATGGGTTTTACACACGTCTTTTGTGCAGCGACAGGTTTTTCACATGGTTAGGACGAAGAAACGAGTTGTATTTTATACTTTTTTCGGACTCGGTAAAAACACAAAAAAATCACTACTGGAGTCCCCTTTCAGCTCTTTTCTGACTCTTTAAAACTGAAAAGATTGCCGAGACGCTTGTCGTTTTGAACTCGTTAAATGGCTGCGAAACGATATCTACCCAGTATACATTTACCCCTTTTTCGGGCTGGGATAGATTATTTACGAAAAAGGAATACCTTAGCCTATCACGACTAAGAGGTTCTCTCAGATGTTTTTTTCTACCTTTTCGGATCCGAGAGACTATTTATGAAAAGGGCCTTGCTGGAGTTTTCTTTTCCGCTTTCTTTTCAAACTCTCTAGACATGAAAAGATGTCGAGTTCTCCCTTTGACAGACTCGTTAAAAACTGATGACATCGGACTCCGTCGTCATGACATTACTCGAGTTCCTCCTTCCTAGGGCTCGTAAAATGTACTAGGTTGGATTTTTCCGAAGGACGAACTTACATCACAAGTATATGCTATCCCCTTCAAGCTTGTTTACAAAAATAGTTGGGGTACTTGCCATAAATGATGGGGGAAAATGGAACCAGACTTTAGACGGCAGTATGTCACTCTTCAACATGGCACTTGTCTGCATTCGTGTCGGGTTGGGGACATCTCACTTCATCGTTTGTTTGCCTCCATGGGTTTGGGTAATCTCTTTTGACCATTCATCTGCTCTTTGCTACATCACCATGACCTCAAATCCCTTGATGTCAAATATTGCCAAATCCAGTGTCGTGCCATCGATATGTTCAAGAGAAGTTTTGCCTCTGCAATTTTCAGCCTCCCTCTGATTCTCCGTTGGTCCTAATTCGCAGATCATCGTATTCCTCTGTCTCGTGTCGATGATGTGGGAAACATCATGGCCCTCCTTCGACCAGGTCGCTTCCTGTCGACTTCAGCTAATTTTCCAAGAAGCTGATCCAGAGACTCCCTTCAGGTACCTTGGAGCCTGCATGCCTTAATGGCAGGTTCTTTGCTTCCGTCGCAAGGTTCACATCATTAGCCTTCGATCGGATGATTCTACAGGTGTTTGACGCCAAATCACTGTTCACATTCCGTGGATTGTACCTTTTGTACCTTGAGAGCCATTGTCATTATTGGTGGTTTCTCTTGCATCTGTTAACAACTCTCATTATTGGCTGGTAATCAGACGATGTTCCTGCATGTTCGACTTCAACTTGTCTATTCGCATGCTCGAACTTGTACTTTGTTCGGGTCGAGATGGAGCGCAAGACCCTGGGTTTTGTGTGATGAAATCCAGGCTACAGGTTCTTTGTGGATTACTATGACTTATTACATGAATCTTCTGATTGGATGGCTGCGACCATACCTGAGTCTATTTGTTGATCCTTATTGATGGATGGCTGCGTCCATACCTCGGATCTCACTTTCTATGTACTCTATTATGGATGGCTTGGCCCATGCCACATATAATGTATTAGAGATATCAGTTGTATTTGCACTTGCTGGTTTTCTGACAACAGTGTTAGGGTCGAACGCGTTCTCATAAAGCATTTCACCCCTCCCTCTCTCTCGGACCTCATGCTTTAGGGGGCATCTGTTACACAACATTTTGTCACCGTCCCTACAATCCATTATCCCGCATATTGGAGGGTCATTCCTGTGACTTGTGAACAATGTCATATTTTGCAAACACCTTCTTTGCATCCTTCTGCATAAGTATATCATTTCTCCTGTTGGACATTTCCTCAAAAAATCACACAAAACCTATGTTTTGGCCTTGGCGCGGATAGCCAGTTCACCCCTCGTGCTGATATGGAAGATTTGCACTAGAGCCCGCGCCAATTGGCGCTCTGTCTCAGTGCAGCCCCCATGCCAAGCTGTTTTATGAATGTTTTTTAAAAATTAGAAGCGGAAGTTTTCTTCTAACCACCTCAGGGATGAGTCACTGGAAGTGGTTAAGTTGATGAGCTACATATCTCTCTCTTTAGGTAGTGGTTTTCACCTCCCATGGAACACTCCTTAGAGATAGGCCTCCCTTCCATAATTATAGGGATTCTAACCTCTCCCTCTTCCTCTATATAAACAGGCCTTCTCCCTTTATGAAAGCTAGTTGAACATATAGCCAAGGAGCTGAACTTGGAGAAGAATACTATAGCTTAGTAATTGCTATTGAGAAGGTAGAACCAAGGAGAACTCCGTAGAGAGAGTCCCGTCCGAATTCCCAACGAGCCTTTGTGAAATGTGCTCTACTTGAACCCTATTGGAGGAGACCGCAACGTCAAAGCTTGGTTGTACTCTTCCTCTCATTTATTAATATACTCGACTATGGTGTTGGTTCCATCATTGTGTTATGTTGTTTATGTAATGCAATTGATTTAGTCCTCCTCGACTGAATAATAGTTACGAATGTGAATTAGTATGTTGTATATCGTCGTTGTTTCTTGTGTGTGTGCAGGTGTCCGAGCGTGAAAGCGAGTGGATCGTGATATGTCAAACCAAGAGCGAGGAGCGAGCCATTCTTTTCGACGACAACAACAGCATAGGACCTCCGGTAAGTCATCTATCGAATCCCCGTCCATTCGTTAACTAAGAATCAATATTATAGCTTGTCTTGTTTGTGGCTAGACCCACTCTAGGGTTAGTGGGATCGCCTCTGTCCGTAGAAGGGATTTACCTCACCAACACTTTGCGGAAAATATATGGCTTGACAACTTTTTTTTCTTCATTGGTATAATTGTTAGCCTTTTACTTATTTGGATATTAAAGGGGCTTGTTTTTTTTTTTCTTAATTGCATGGATAGTTGGTGATGTGTGATAATGTTCTAGATTGCCATTAATTAATCGTTCTAGCTTGGGCTGCGTCATCTTTGTGCTGCTAAATCTGTTGAGGAGATGATAATGCAAATTGACATCTCTTGTTAAGAATATAACCTATACATGCTAGTGTGGTAATTCATAGTTTGTTTTGTTTGGTTAAACCTTATTAATTTCTAATATAGTGTTGGATTGATGTTGAAAGACATGGTTAAGTTTTGGAGAGGTTGGTGCCTATAGCATCCACACCTTTAATAAATTTATCTAATGTTCCAAAGAAGTAAATCAAATGTATGCAAAAAAACATTACAAGTTCTCTAGTTTTTTTTTTATAGTTTTTCATTGTTGAGATAAGTGGCTTGCTTATTACTTTCCACATTCCCCACTCCTCCTACTGACGTTCCTTTGCACCTCTCAATGCAATTGCTAGTTTTATCTATTTCCCTTGATTAATGAACTCAAATACTCTTTATCATCATGTTACCACACTAAATTAAATTCTTTGACATAATATGCTTTCTTTTTCCCTACCTACTTTTTCCATATAACAGTCCTAAAATTTTCCAGCCCACTTTTTATCTCCTCTTTAACGTGACGGCAATCATAAAGATTTATATGCCATTAGAAAGTGAAAACACAAAAACAATTAAAACAAAGAAAAAAACAATAATCCTGTTTTATAATATAATAGCAGCGAATGAAATGGGGCCGCGCCATTGGATTGTGGAAACACGAACTTAAAATTTATCACACCGAAAAGAAGTTTGGGAATATGGGTTGTGGATAGTAGTGTGCTGTAAGTTGCATAATACATAAGTCAATGGCGTTGTCGAGGCGATTCTCCTTTGGGACTTCGAGTGCCACCTCTTTCTTTTTCCTCCCCATTACAACTCTACCTCTACATATACATTTCCCCAGCTTGGGTGCAAGGAGGAACGTCACCACCAAAACAGCAAGAGTGAAGATGGAGAACAGGGCATACGAACAAGATCTTGCCATTGCAATCAAGGCCGCCTCTTTGGCAGCTCGTCTATGCCAGGCATGTCACATCATCAAATGCCAATTTCTACATGCATTCAGCCATTCTTTCCTATGTTACAGAGATGTCATGTTAACAATGCTAATTTCAACCTGCATTCATCCATTCTTTCCTATGTAACTGTAATTATAATCGTTTATTGATGAACTAATTAGCTACTGGTTGCATTATTGTCATTTTATACTTAAAATGAATTCCATGCTTGTTTCCTGTTTAGGGTTTGGGTAAATGTATGGTATTGGAGCTTGCAGCTGCAGAAACCATGAAATAGAGTAGTTTTTAATATGGGGGCATTTGTCGATATTGCCTGGGGGAGCATACCGCAGTGGGATTGATTATCCACATTGCACAGGTATATCTAGGGACTTAATTCCCTGGGCAATATTTTGTTGAGAAACATTTCCTTGCTAACTATTAATAGTTGTTGTTGTTGATGATGAGGAGAAACATTTCCTTGCTAACCAATAAGAAGTTGCTGAGAAACATTTCCTTACTAACGAATAAGTTGTTGATGGACAAACTTGTTGGTAGAAAAAGTAATGCAATTGATAGAATCATAAGTGGGTGAGAGGTTCTACTAACATGTTAATGATGGGCAAAGCAGAAATGATCATTGAGTAAAGAGGTTTTGTTTTCGGGAAAACGTTTTATTAAGGAAAATGACTTCAGAAACAAAACAAGTTGCCAATGTTGTCTATGGCATGATCGAGGGCAAATTTCCGTGGGTTTTGGAACAATCAATAATCAACTTAAGGATAAATTTATGACTCTATTGAAGTGGAAATTTAGGAAACCTTAATTTCTCCTGTTGCTGTTGTAGAGTTCCCAACCCACTGCGAGAATGTGGCTGCCTAGGCTAATTACGTCTGAGAGTTGAGCTTAGCCAGCTCAAAATGAAAAGAATCATTTCTGGAAGGGGAAGAGAAAGGTTTTCACTTTTCATCAATGCTATTGAAGAATATTTGGCCTTTGGTTAAGTGGTTTTGAGGTTAGAACTTAGTTGTTTTGATTAGTTTTGCTGATTTTGGGAGCTCAAGAATATTTCATATTTGCGATGACATATTTTTAAGGATGAGTCATATTTACTAGACTTGGCTCGGTGAATTTCTCTCGGAGGCAAGAGAGTCGAGTTTTTACTCAGCGTGGTAAAAAGTAAAAAACTGAACTAGTATAAAATTATAAAGAAATACAATTTTTTGATTTGCTTTTACTGACATTTAAGCAATCCATGTCCATTCAATGCAATAATATCAAGATTCAATGTATGTCAGACAATTTTATGTATACAATATGTCATATATGATATGAGTCCAAAAATGATAAAAATGGGAAGCATTTTTCTATAAACTTCAGCACTTTTATCTATGTATGCCACGGGCTACCCCAGCCTCGAGGATCTTTAAGTCCTTGAGGGTGAAAAAGAGGAACCTCCTCCTTAACCAACCAATTTGATGCTGGATCTACTTTGTCCAAGTCAACTGGTGCATAATCCATGCCTACCATTCATTATAAAGTTGGAAACCTTTCGACTTTATTACCTATTACCAATTTACCAACATAATAGATAGAAAATTCAAACGATTCAGAACTTAAAAGCTTAGATAGACTGAAACAACTCTCAAATTTTCACCCTGTATCTCTTTGTTGCAAAGTCAAAGATTATTATGGACAAACATAAGGTCATTCAAGTGATTTTGTGTTAATCAGTTGCATATTTTAGAATGAATTTTCTCTAACATGTAGAAATTTCCTGATCTAAGGCAGTTAGTGCAACTTCAAAAATTTCACCTCACAAGGAGGTTTTCTGGATCTTAACCCTGTGAATTATGAGCCTTGGGGTCGATTTGAATTATAATTTTGTAATATCCCCAAATGGGAAAATGGCAGTAATACAAGCAATAATAGGCTAAAAATACAGCAATAAAGAAAACACCATTAAAACACAGAATTTGGAGCCAAAATCATTGCTGAGCCATTCTATTAATGTGTTGGGAAAGAGTACAAATGAGGCGCAGAAAAGATTGCACCTGGGCCTGCTCAAGGCAGGTTGAAGGACAGCTCAAACCCAAGCAAAAACTCTGGCTGAAAGTGCCTCTGCATGGGCTCAGAAACGCTGTTGCTGGCTGACTTCGGACCGCTGGTTGGACTGCTTCCTCTGTTCAGAAAAATTCCGGGCTTTTACCCCGGACTCTACTCACAAACCCACAAAAACCCGCGAAGGAATTGGCCAGATGTTGACCTCGGAATTTCGGCCCAATTTCCTCTAGTTCCTCTCGTTGCTGGCTGCGTTAGGATCTCTGTTTGAAGCCTCAAACCTGCCTAGAAAATTTTGCTGAATTAGTCTTGGCTTCTCCTCAATAAACCCAGAAAAACTCAGAAGGGGTTCGCCCAAGGCTTGACTTCGGAATTTGGACCTCTTGGGCTTGGCTCATTGTGCTGCTAGGTAAATCGAACCTCTGGATGAATCTGTTGGAAAATGCCTCCGGAGAGCTACCAAAATCCCTAGTAGGAGGTGGCTAACCTCCCCTCCAAATTTCCTGTTGAAACTCCGCTGCTCTCCACACTCCCGACACCCACACCGAACTGAACTGCGCAGTCTACTCTACCTTTGCACAGTTCTGAAGGGGCTACGCTCTTCCTATTGCTGCTGCTATGTAATTCCCTCACCAAAATGCATAACTCCTCTCCCCGAGGTAGAGGTTGAGATCTCCGCTTGAAGATCTCGTGTGCTAAACAACACTGCAGACTTGGCTCTTCGGCTCAAGCGTGCTTCAGTCAAAATGAACAAGAGAAATAAGATGAACGAATGAATGCCAAATGAGCCTTCCCTTCTTCCTTTTATCCATTGAGGCCCAACATATGCCTTGGGTCCCACCTTGGCCTCCACTGCTCTCCTTGGCCAATCACGTGTTGCCTTCCTCTAGCCAATTCCACGTTGTCCTTTTTGTGCCTCTTCTACGCTGCCACCTAAAGCCAATTCAACCCCACCACTAGAGCCCCAATTTTGCCTTAGGGACTTTAGGAAAAGACTTTATTTGGCTCAATTATTAGTTGTGGGTCCCTTACCCACTTTATTTCCGCCCAACATTAGGAAATGCCAAAATAAGTCAATATTAATATTCCAATTAGTTGACTACTAATTTGGAATATTACAGTCCTCCCCGCCAAAAATTGCTTGTTCTCAAGCAATGCCCGAACAGGCATCCCCTCTAGTTGACGCTCCCCCATGGTCGCTGCAAAATTTGCCAGGGTCCCAGATGTGCCATTGAATCATCCCTGATCTCTGCATCGCCCTGATATGAAGGGATCCCTCAATACCAGGATCCCAAGCCATCCTGTCCAACATGAAGATCTCCCTGCTCCACTCACCATCCTACCAGGCATAAGTAACATAAGTCCTCTACACACCATCAATGAGTAGGGAATCATGACGATATGGCACTGTGGCCCACTCCTCATGAAGTTGCCCTACCAAGTATTCCATCCCATGCACTCCAAGAGCAGACCCTCAAACATACCACCTAATCCCTGCAGAGATAGTGTCTTGCTCACATGAGCTTCTTCGTATATCATGTTGTTGGCCCACCTGCCAAGCTTCTGAGGTTCCCCATGCCATCGGGGAATCACTAAAGTCCAATGGAAGATCTGCATGATCTCCCCCTATGGTAGCCAGCTCATCCCTAAGGGTTATTGAGCTATAAAGAGCGGTGATGATCAGGCCCCCTGCTGAACTTAGAGTGGTGCCACCATGCTGATGCTACGCTACTCTGATTATGGCATACTCCCCACCGTGTGTAGATTAGATCCTCCTCTCCTGAGGCCTCGTGGCGAAAGGTCGGTGAGAGCCAAGTTCATCCTGCCCGGGCATCACCATGATGCCAATATCTACCCCTCCACATCTAACTCCGATCCTATGCAGCAACAGAGAAAGTCGACCTCGCCATCTGATGGAGGCAAGTGAGAACCCCCTTGTGCCAACCCAATATCGAACTAGATCACTCTCTGTCTTGACTCCGACCATCACAAGACAGAATGGTCTATCAATCAGCTGAATCTCTGCCTCCCATAGTCAGACCTGTTGCACCATAACTCTGACAACTGCAGGAATCCCTCCGTGCCTCATCTCTAGTCCTTGCATGTGACCAATATAGAGGGTCCATATATCATGGGAAAATCTGATGCATGCTAACCTGCTCTGTGCCTGCCACTGTGTAGTACCGATGACTACTGGAAGCCACATGTGACAAATAGCCACCCCTTGAATGCGACCAATAGATGGGTATCTGATACTCGCAATCGACTCAAGGTATGTGGATCCCTCCTGTTCCTGCCAACCATCTCCACTGGGTTTTCCATCCACCCTCTCAATAATGTGCCGATACATTGTCTGGAGTCGAGACACATACTGGGATGCTACCTTGGCTGTACTTAATATCCTCTGCTCATGCATGGTCTCGACATGCCCTGAGAAAAGAGTGACGCATGTCTCCCTCGTGACCTGCTCCCCAAGCGTAGGCTCAGTGATGACTGATATGCCACCCCTACAGATGATCATCTCATCCCCCAACCTGTGGCTGTCAACTAGTACACCGACCCAATGCGACCGCTGAGAAGTCTCTCCCCTAGTGTGCTGAGTGTCATCCAAATATCTTGGGTGAGCCTTGCATACGCTGCTGCTCATGCCAAGAGTGCCAAAGGACATTAACAAAATCGACTGTGCCTATGAGTGATGTAGAAGAGGGCCAGGTGTGTGAGTCCCCGTCAAGCATCACTCATCAGTCTCCGCGTCGATCTTGGGTGAACTACCCCCAATGGTATGCCCGATGTCTCCGTCCATGAGTCTCCTTAGAGGCAATACTCTAAGACCCCGTTGAGCAGCGCCATGCACCCCCGCATACCACCGATCATCCAGTTGTCCTCGACATGCCACTGCACACTGCGGCATACCCTGTACACCGCTGGATACCCCATGTTACTGTTGTATCACCTTGTACCGCCACGTGCCTTGTCTGTGTCAAGGCACCAGTCACTCCTTGTGTGTACTCAATGCAGTCCCACACACTACGATGCACCACCATGCACCTCCATGTCCACCGATAGTCCACTGCTCAATGCTAGATGCTCCCACACGTCCTTGGATGTGATGGCCTAGAGTTGTTTCTCTACATGTTGGACCACCCCCAATCGGTATCATCACCTCCACCGTCGCATCAATACACCCGTCGATGAATAGATCATCACTCCAAACCCTCCCTGAGGGGTCCGAGAAGTGAATCTCCCTATGTGTCGGTAGTGATGCCACCACTGCTCTGCGACCTCTGTGCTTGACGCAAAGGTGAAGAATCCTTGGCTCCATACACGGCACCGTCTGGTGGCTTGCCAATGCCACCTCCTCCGACAAGCTCTTGCCAAAGTATGTTGATCACTCGGTTGCCCCGTGTACAAATGTCATACTAAGACAACCCAAGGAGTCTGCCCATAAACTGGTTGGCCACTGGAGCTGACCGAAACTCCCCTAGCGAATGTGCACGCTCAACTGTAGCCTCCAAGACATAGTCAACCGACCTGCCTGGGAAACGATAGGTAGTCCCATCTGGATCCCAATGCCAGTCTGGGGTTCCTGTATTCCCAGCGCCTGGAAACTCCTGCTGAAGTACACTCGGGTCCACCACCATCTCCATAACCCACTCCATTGGGTACCAACTCAAAATCTCTTGCCATTCAACCTCAACATGTGGATGCTGCACCCTGTGCAACTCTGATCGTCTCATCCCGCTATCTAGGTCAACATATGAAATCTGACTAGGTGGCTTTGTCTCTCTCTCTTGAATGGGAAGAGGTGACCCAATAGTGCTGCTAGCCTTGTCTATGTATGCCTGAAGGGGGCTGCTCTGACACTCCAATGTGCCCTCTAGTTGTACCATTAGGGTATCCAACCGTTCCCCAATGTGGGCCAACTTGGCCGCTGACTCGACACAGGCCACTCTCATGCCCTCCAGTTCCTCGTTTTGCAACAAAAAAGCCTCTCGTACTGATGTGGCCTTCCCTTTCAAATCTATAAGGTCGGCCTGAAGCTGATGACATTGCTATGTGTGACCATCGCCCAATACCTCTGTATCTCCTAGCGCCTCATCAAGGGCTTCCAAAGGATGGCTGCACACCCTCCTCCATAGACACTCCAATATGCAAGACATGCTCACTAGTTAGCTGCATGTGATTGTCATTCGACAATTCTGTCATAGACCTGGAGGCCTCTGTACCTATCGGCTCCTCAACAACAGTGGAGTTGTTTCCCGACACGTCATCAACCTGTGATGCGTTGCTATCATTAGAGAACTTGGTCACAACCCCGGATACCCCATTAATGGATACCTCAACAATGGGTGGTGTCTCATCAGCGAATGTATGCTCAACTGTCTCCTTGCCAACCATGGCCCCTTCAACTACTCTTTTATCTTCTTCCTTAATCCGACTCACCATCCCAGCATAATTCCACGAATTCCCTTTGATTTGTGCATGTCTCTTAGTTCACGGAACTCCCAATGATTGGTATGCCCCCTAATTGCTGCTAGTAACTCCACATCAGTTGCAATAATGTCTTGCCATCTTGATGTATTATCCAACATTCTGGGCATAGCGGATTTGTTGTATAATTGAGAATGGTCCTGATTCCAAATTGTTGCATGAATCAATTTCTTCCCCACATTAACCATCATTTGTCGTACCCTAATCACCTCATTAAAGGTTACTGCCATGGTGTCTGAGTTTAACCTTTCTTGGGATCCCATGATTTCTTAGTTTTTATTCTGTTCTTTTCATAGAATGAAGGGTTTCCCACAGACTGAGCCAAGATTAAGCTCTGATACCACTGTAATATCCCCAAATGGGAAAATGACAGTAATACAAGCAGCAATAGACTAAAAATACAACAATAAGGAAAACACCATTAAAACACATAATTTAGAGCCAAAATCATTGCTGAGCCATTTTATTAATATGCTGGGAAAGAGTACAAATGAGGTGCTGAAAAGATTGCACTTGGGCTTGCTCAAGGAAGGTTGAAGGAAATCAAATCCAAGCAAAAACTCTGGCTGAAAGTGCTTCTGTGAGGCTCAGTCTCTGTGCTACCTAGCCTAGAAATGCTGCTGCTAGCTGACTTCGGATCACTGGTTGGGCTGCTTCCTCTGCTCAGAAAATTCCGGGCTTTTAACCCCAGACTCTACTCAGCAAACCCACAAAAACTCACGAAGGAATTGGCCAGATGTTGACCTCGGAATTTCGGTCCAATTTTCTCTAGCTCCTCTAGCTGCTGGCTGCTTTAGGATCTTTGTTTGAAGCCTCAAATGTGCCCAGAAAATTCTGCTGAATTAATCTTGGCTTCTCCTTAATAAACCCAGAAAAACCCAGAAAGGGTTTGCCCAAGGCTTGACTTCGGAATTTGGCCCTCTTGGGCTTGGCTCACTACGCTGTTGGGTAAATCGAACCTCTGGATGAATCTACCGGAAAATGCCTCCGGAGAGCTACCAAAATCCCTGGTAGGAGGTGGCTAACCTCCCCTCCAAATCTCCTGCTGAAACTCCGCTGCTCTCCACACTCCCGACACCCACACTGAACTGAATTGCGCAGTGTACTCTACCTCTGCGCAGTCCTGAAGGGGCTACTCTCTTCCTATTGCTGTTGCGGTGTAATTCCCTCACCAAAATGCAGAACTCCTCTCCTAAGTGGGCAATCGAAGTCCCCCGGGGTAGAGGTTGAGATCTCCGCTTGAAGATCTTGTGTGCTAAACAACACTGCAGACTTGGCTCTCCGGCTCAAGCGTGCTTTAGTCAAAATGACCAAGAGAAATAAGATGAATGAATGAATGTCAAATGAGCCTTCCCTTCTTCCTTTTATCAATTGAGGCCCAACGTATGCCTTGGGTCCCACCTTGGCCTGCGCTGCCTCTCCTTGGCCAATCATGTGTTGCCTTCCTCTAGCCAATCCCACGTTGTCCTTTTTGTGCCTCTTCTACGCTACCACCTAAGGCCAATTCGACCCCACCACTAGAGCCACAATTTTTCCTTAGGGAATTTAGGAAAAGACTTTATTTGGCTTAATTATTAGTTGTGGGTTCCCTACCCACTTTATTTCCGCCCAACATTAGGAAATGCCAAAATAAATCAAAATTAATATTCCAATTAGCTGACTGCTAATTTGGAATTTTACAAATTTACAGTAGTAAGCAGGACAATTTCTCACTTCTCAATGCTTTAATACACTAGGCAATCCAAGAGAAAAGATACCAAACATATGCCAATAGGTTTCAGCTCTTTAGGGAAATTTTTTCAAGCATAAAATTTATCTGAAATCGCTGCAATTAATGCTTGCTTACAGCAATAAATCTGTCCTCTTATCTTCAAGATTAATGTTAAATCACTCAACAATTTCAGCCTTCACTTATGTCAAATCAGCATGACAAACTAGTGCTAGAAATTACAAAATCATGAAGACATTGATAGCTGAAAATCAAGTCTGCAATAGTACAATTTTGGATAGCTGAAAAACTTCATATATATATATGAATTACATGTAACCATCATAGCCTCATCCAATTCTCTAACTCTTCAAAACTGTAATGACGGAAAACTAATAAATCCCTAGCTCCACCAAAGATTCTCCACAAGACTGTATCAACACTAGCAAGGCTCCTTGGCAAGATATCTTCTCTTCACATCTCTAAACACAAGATGATCAAGATGATACAATCCAAGTCTTCACCAACATCATCTCTTCCCAGGAGTAAACCCTAGTATCATGGAAGAGTAATCTCCTAAGAACAATCAAGGCATCTCTCACTTCTTCATATCTCGCCTAGGCTTTCCTTTTGAAACCTTAGCGCTCCCTACAAGAGAAGTACAAAGGAAAGAGTACACATGATAATGAGAAATGATGATTAAGAGTGAGAGAAAGGACTTTCTCCTCCCTCTATTCATATATGAGAGTGAGGGAGGCCAACAATACAAAAGTGGGCCTAAACCCTTACAAAAACATACTACAAACAAGTAGGTCCACACTTGTGAAGCATTGCACTCCATGCATACATATGTCAAGCTCCAAGGTGATGTAACTACACGAAATGTGTCCAACACTTTTGCTCCACAAGCTCATATGGACTCCATTGCTCCTCCAAAGCTATGTACTTCTTTGGGGTCTGCCTCATTTACATGATCTCTATTGCAACTTAAGCATCCTCAAGTTAATTCCATGTCTTCATGCAAGCATCCAAGCAATTTAATGCCATCTTATGGCTATATGCCCTCCTCCAGAATGTCCAACACTCATTCTCTAGTGCAAGGTGTTGAATTTCCATGACCTTGGGTCTAGGATAGAGTCTTAAAATCTCTGACACTACCAAACCAAGAATCTCAACAGAACTACTTTGCACAATGGAATATAAACAACAATAAATCACACATGCACAAAATATAGACGACTTTTTACATTTTTCAACCAAATTTTTTTATATTAAACAACATATAATACAACAGTCCAGGGCTCCAGTACCAGGGATAATAGCCCTCAATCATCCACTATTACAAGATACAAACTGGGGCTTGGTGTTAGTACATCGACGACCAATCTGCCCTCAACAAGATACTCAGACCATCTGGCTAATGTAGCGTGCTCTCTCAGCTCCTCTCGGTCGTACCCTATACTTGCCCGGTCCTTCGGCTCTCGATCTGCAGCTCCTGCCTCTATCAACACTCCAAGTTCATCTAACCACTGAACCTCTGCCATCAATCTGCTCACTAGTTGATCGTTTGTCCATCAACGCATCAACACATTGATACTCCTGTCGAGTTGTTCATAGCTCCACTTGTGAACAACTCTAAATCTGCCCATTGCTGCTCCTCAACTACTTAGGAACTTCAACCCACTATGGTCTTTCTGCGCTGCTCCAATGAAGACCAACATAGGGCACATAGGGATGCCACCTATCACTGCAAGATGTCGATCTCCCACAATGAACACGGGCTAGGAGGACTGCCCATCATATGCTCTAGAAGTCCTTCTCGACACACAAGTCTAGGGCTACTCAATCGCTCCTCTGGTTCGTCAACCCTTGAGCTCAACAACTGCCACTCTAGCAACCATCTAGGTCCATGAAGATGGTGCACACCGAGCTCCAACTTGGGCGCTATCACACTGTCCTCTAGCAGAACATAAATGCCCAATCCACGTTCACACTTGGTCTACTCTCACGCTGCCCTCCAATAGTCCATGAGTGACCAAGTCTCGCTATAGCATCTGCTCCTAGTTAGGTCATCCAAACATCTAGGAAACCCTCCTATTGGCTGCCAAAAGACTCCATCAAATCAGTCCCCTCCTAGGACACTTCATCAAACCATCATCCAAGAGGCCATCTGCAACTCCTCTTTCTGCTACCTTCTTGCCTAGGGGTTTGTGCTTCCTACTGTAGCATCTGCCTGTAAGAACCCTTCTATTAGCTGCCAGTGTCATCCAACATGTGTCCAATACATCAACGATCAATCATTGTAGAACTATCACTGGTTAGGGCATCTGACCTCCAAGCTTGCCCCTCCGTGTTTGACTACTACAGGCTTCAAGATCTATCATCAGAACTGGTCAACACTTGCCCCAACGCAAGTCAACGAAGGAGAAGTGACATACCTTTATGATGTTGTTCACGGACTGAAGTCAGGTCACTGGTTAGGGCAATTCTGTAACCCACAATAGTCCATCATCTGTGACCAAAACTACGACAAAATGCTGTGGCCTCTTCTCTTTTCCAAGTCTGGTAAATCGCTTTCCTAGATGCCTGTTCCTGCACCCTTTTTAGGCTCGTTTAGCCCTCTAAACAGTCCTTACAGGACTGTGGCAAGGTCACCATATGTTTGTTACCTTCTTGGAATAATTCCTATGCCAAAACTATCCCAAAACGACTCTTCTTCTAATGTGACCACTCAACAGATTACACAACACCTTCAAACAGTCATTAAGCACCCAAACCGAGCTTCTTTCTCCTTGCCGAAGTTGTCTCTGTTTTGCAGCCACCTTAGAAGTGCACTCTTCTCCTTATGAGCTCCCTTTTCCTGCAACACACAACCCTAAGAACTGACCTTAAGACAGTCCTCGACCAGTCTTGGCCTTCTTTCCCTGGCTGCGGCTACCACAGGGAACTCTTCCCACAAGGATACTCCAAAAGTAAACTCAAGGATCCCTATGCTCCTGCTGCTAGCACCTGCAATGAATCCACACCTTATTTGGGAGGTAAAACTGTTCCACAACACCTCCTTGCCTCCATGCAAGGTGCCCTAGAGCTGCGACTTTCCCTCACACAGAAATCTGCACCAAAACAGAACTTAGCCTCCCAAAAATATGTGCTCCATCCCTTGCGTCCTATTTGCCTCCTTTTCTGTCTGATTTCAGAGCTCCTTTCTTAGATGTGTTGCCCTAGATGATCCAAATAGCCCCTCACATCACCTTGTATTTATACTAATCACAAGGGCTACACAACTGTCATTAGGCCTCCTAATAGCTAGGCCAACCTAAACTTTGTGCCACCATGCCCACACATATCTTAAAAAATTCATAACTCCTCTTTGAAAACTCGGATGTCAATGATTCTTGATGCGTTGGAATCGTCTCGACATCCTCTATCATTTCCGTCCATCACATGTCAAAGTATCGTCATGGTTTTGGACCAAAAATCGATGGGTGCAAAACCCCAGGCTTTGGTTTCAAGCCCACAAGGCCACTTGTGGAGCTCCTGCCTCCAAACCCTCGATCCTCAAGGCTTGGAGTACCTCCCAAGCTACAAAAATCAACACAAGGTGTTCTCTAGGCAAGTAACATGCTATCATAAGGTCTCAATTGCTCCAAAGAAGAAAGTCACATACACATCCATAAGAGGTCTAGTGAGAGTCACACCCACAAGTACAAGTCCACACACTTCGAAGTAGTCATTGCTCGCAAATGTGAAAATTTCTTAATCTAAGAAACCCTACTGCAGTATCTTGATTTACTTCTCCTACTTGGATTAAGTTACAACTTCATTTCTGAAATATTCAGTAAATTAGCGAAGTAAATTCAACTAGCAGCATACACATACAAACCAATTACAGAATAGCATGCTCATATGACAAAGTGACACACAGATTTTTCGAACCAATGTCCTCGGAAAATCCAATGTGGGAAAACCGGTGCAGCTAGCTCTGGAGGGTTTTATTATTATGAAGGAACTAAATACAACAAGTTCTAGGCACCAAACTGTTGAGATTTTGTGTATTTGGGGTAGCATCAGTTGTGCTCTAGCTCCCAAACTTTGTGGAGGGACTAGAGTACACTTGATCTACAAGACCCAAAAATTGATTTGGGAAATTTCATCTGGTTTAGGAGATATTAAATTAATTAATTATTTTAGTGTATTTCCTAAGTTAAAACTTAGGGAACTTAAATAATTAAAGTGAATTTAATTAAACATGTGATGAAATTGTCTTAAGTCACACGGATCAAGCTTTTTTTAATCTTAGCCATTGATTCAAGATCTGATCATGACCATTGATTTGTCAAGGAGAAAAGTATAAAGGAAAGGCTTGGGGTCATTTATAAAGACACACAAAGGCAGAGCACTGAAGCTAAGCTGAGATTCTAGGGCAGGGTTTGCTAAGAATACTCAGAAGTGTTTCAGCTACAGAGAGGGGAATTTAGACCAAGGGGATGATCTGATCCCGGGGTCTAGAATACACAAGAGGCAGAGATCAACTCAAGGACAGCGCAGAGGAAGGCAGCAGCAAGGACAGCGTAATTTTCAGGAAGCCCCCAAGGGTTACGTAGAGACCCTTCAGGGGCAACGTAGTGATTGCGTCACCCAGTCTGGGGTAACGCAGTCCCTTCTAGAGCAACATTGAGGGTTTGGAGGACTTCTAAGGTTGATGCAGGGGCTTTAGAGACCGACGCAAAGCCTTTCAGGGACAACGCTGGGGTTTCTAGGCCCTAATCTTGGCTGAGTTCTGTAAATCTCATTTGAGGGTGTGGATCAGTGATTATTTTGGCCCTAGATCAGCCAGTGAGTTGTAGATATAACATTATATCTGTTGGGTTTTCCAAATCCGGAACCCAGATTTGTGTATTCAGAAATATTCTTAATAATAGAATCCTTCAGTAGCCAGAGATTGGTTTTCCACCTTGGGTTTTTCCGTTTTACTATTTGTCCAGAAATAACTGTGTTACTTTGTCAATATGCGCAGGTGCTTAATCTAGATCTGAATTGGTAGAGATCTGTTATGTGTTTTGCTTCGATGTTAAATTGAATTTATTCAGTTGATAACTTATCTAAGTAGGAGAGCTTAATCGGATTAACAGTAATAATTTTTGCATAAGATATAAGATTCATAAATTTCTACATGGTATTAGAGGAATTACAGATCTAGGAGGGTCACCAGCAGGAGAATCTGAAGGATCTAGTTGTAGAAAGCAGTTGGAAAAGCAGCCAAAAAGTAGATCTAAAGGGACAACGCAGTTTTCAGGAGCAAATTCATGCAGAGGGAAGGGTGACATTGTCCAGCGCTGTGTCCTAGCAAGCCCATGCAATTACTACGTAGAGGTAGCTCAGAAACAACGCTGGTTCAGTCTGAAGCGAGCTAGTGTGATTCAGATCTGAATCTGTCAGATCCAAAAAAAGACTACAGAAAAGTTGCAGAAATTCATAAGAGCTGGTGGGGTTAAAATTCTGAAGATTTCAGATTTTTAGCCTTAGCACAAGTGATATAGACTGGGAGGAGATCAGCTTCTCAGGAAGTTTTCTTGCCAAAGGAAACTTAGAGTTTGATCAGAGGATCAAAGAAGAAGCTAAATCATAGTTGATTTGGTAGATTTCCAAGAAGGGGAATCAAGTGTCAGAGGGAGCAGAAGGCACCTATTTCACCAAGGGCCTTAGATCCATTTCTCTAGCAAAGAGAGAAGGAAGTTCCAACACATTCTGAGCAGATGGCTCCTCATGGACTGCGTGATCATGATAAACTAGATGGCCTCTCAAACTTTTCGGTTTGGAAGGCAAGGATCCTGATTGTCCTTGAGGTGTACAATCTAAGAGACCATGCAGAGCAGATTCTAGCCACAACGACAGATGCGGATCTCCTACGGAAGCATAGGGAAGCTGCTGGGCATGCCAAGCGGCTGATAATGGATAGTATCAAGGACCATATTGTACCACACATAGCTGAGAAAAAGACAGCTAACGAGATGTGGAAGGCCTTGACCTCCCTGTATGAGGGAAAGTCTGTCCAAAGGAAAATGCTGTTGGGGACCCAAATGAGGTCATTCATGATGACCAAGGGAGAAGACATGGGACACTTCCACTTCAAACTGCAGTCAATCAGGGATCAACTGACCGCAACAGGTGCAACTGTAGATGATGCTGTGATAGTTAGGATTGCCCTCAATGCAGTCACGGATGAGTGGGAAACCTTTGTCCAAAGTATCTTGGGCAGAGAAGACATCTCAGATTGGGACAACTTGTGGTCATCTTGTGTCAAGAAGAACTACGCAGATTCACCAAGAGGCAGCACAACCCTGCTTTGAACAAAGTAAAGAAGGAAGATGAGGAAGATGCAACCTTGGCATCGAAGAAGCAACTGAAGAAGAAGAAGGATCTTTCAAAGATCAAGTGCTTCCAGTGTGGTGAAATGGGACATTTTTCCAGCCATTGTCCAGAAAAGAAAAGGGACAAGGAAGCATCTTCTTCCAAAGCAGCAGTGGCAGATGATGGGTCAGGAGATGATGCAGCCATGAGTGCTCATGAACCATGGAGGTGGGGTGACATGGACATGTAGAGGAGCTACATGGAAGTAAGGCGAGATCCTTGAGCAGCTCATCTATTGGATCATAAGCGAGCTACGACAACCTTAAGACAGTAGCGGGACGAGTGGAGCAGTGGGTGCATAATTTGAAGACTGGAAGGAGTAGCGCAAAGCAACAACAATGTAGAAGCAGTAGCAACACAGAGGCTGATGTGACTTCAGCAGCGCAAAGCAGAGCTGCTTACGCAGTGCAGAGCTGCAACAACACAGAACGCTTCAGAGGGACAACGCAGTGCAGCAACAGCGTGATAGATTTCAACACAAGGGGTTGATGTGACTTCAGTAGTGCAGAGGGAGTCTGATTACGCAGGCAGAGTTGTAGCTGTGCATCGTTCTTTAGATGCCAACACAGATCTGTAGCCTATGGAGCTTCAGTGATGAGGATGCAGCCCATCTGACTTGTCTGTCAAAGATTGGGCAGGAAATTCAATTGTTTCTCTCAACAACTGAAGTTGCAGTGCAACAGATCAGCAGTGGCAGTACTATGAGCAGCACAAATTCAGCATATTGAGAGGGAGTTGCAGTACAGAAGTTGCAGTGGCAGTGGCAGAGTCATGGGCAGTAGTAGAGAATGGCAGCAACAGTGCAGAGTTGAGTGGCAACAGGCCAAGCATCAGCAACACAGAACCAGTGCCCAAAATCATGTAATGCATAAGTGTGATGTATTGCTAGAGCACACCCTTGATGCTAAGAGGGAGTGTTGAGATTTTGTGTATTTGGGGTAGCATCAGTTGTGCTTTAGCTCCCAAACTTTGTGGAGGGATTAGAGTACACTTGATCTACAAGACCCAGAAATTGATTTGGGAAATTTCATCTGGTTTAGGAGATATTAAATTAATTAATTATTTTAATGTATTTCCTAAGTTAAAACATAGGGAACTTAAATAATTAAAGTGAATTTAATTAAACATGTGATGAAATTGTCTTAAGTCACACAGATCAAGCTTTCTTTTAATCTTAGCCATTGATTCAAGATCTGATCATGGCTGTTGATTTGTCAACGAGAAAAGTATAAAGGAAAGACTTGGGGTCATTTGTAAAGACACACAAAGGCAGAGCACTGAAGCTAAGCTGAGATTCTAGGGCGCAGGGTTTGCTAAGAATACTTAGAAGTGTTTCAGTTGCAGAGAGGGGAATTTAGACCAAGAGGATGATCTGATCTCGGGGTCTAGAATACACAAGAGGCAGAGATCAGCTCAAGGACAGTGCAAAGGAAGGCAACAATAGCAGCAGTAGCAAGGACAACGTAATTTTCAAGAAACCCCCAAGGGTTACGCAGAGACCCTTCAGGGGCAGCGTAGTGACTGTGTCACCCAGTCTTGGGTAACACAGTCCCTTCCAGAGCAGCGCTGAGGGTTTGGAGGACTTCCAAAGCTGACGCAGAGGCTTTCAGGGGCTTCAGAGGTTGATGCAGAGCTTTTCAGGGATAACGCTAGGGTTTCTAGGTCCTAATCTTGGTTGAGTTCTGTAAATCCTGTTTGAGGGTGTGGATCAGTGATTATTTTGGCCCTAGATCAGCCAGTGAGCTGTAGATCTAGCATTATCTCTATCAGGTTTTCCAGATCTGGAACCCAGATTTGTGTATTCAGAAATATTCTTAATAATAGAACCCTCCAGCAGCCAGAGACCGGTTTTCCCACCTTGGGTTTTTCCGAGGACTATTTGTTTAGAAATAACTGTGTCACTTTGTCAATATGTGCATGTGCTTATTCTAGATCTGAATTGGTAGAGATCTGTTATGTGTTTTGCTTCGATGTTAACTTGAGTTTATTCAGTTGATAACTTATTTAAGTAGGAGGAGCTTAACCGGATTAACAGTAATAATTTCTGCATAAGATATAAGATTCATAAATTTCTACACAAACTTGGTTGGCCCTATAGGGAAAAATACGGCAACAATACCTCTATCTTCAAAGACAGAAAATATGGCTGATTCACACCCTCAAACGAGATTTACAGAATTCGAGCCCTTTTTGGCCCACCGGAAACCCCATCGCTGCTCCTCAACCCTTTGCGTCAGCCTCTGCGTTGCTCTGGAAGGGCCCGCGTCACCTTTGAAGGGCATATGCTGCCCCTGTGCTGCCCTGACTGGGCTCGCGTCAGCCCTGTGTGGCCCCTTCTACCTCTGCGTTGCCTTTGTTAAACTGCGTAGCACTTGGCTGCCTCTGCGCTGCCTCTGTTGGACTGCATAGCACCTGGCTGCCTTTGCGCTACTCTGGTATGATGCCTTTCTACTGCTGTTGTACTCTTGGCCTGGCATCAAACCATCCCCTTGCCAATACTGCCCCTCATCGCACTGCAAACTGCTTCTGAAATTCTTAGCAAACCACGCCCTAGAATTTCAGCTTAGCTTCAGTGCTTCGCCAATGTGTGTGTTATCCAACTGACCCCAAGCCCTTCTCTTATACTGTTCTCGTTGAAACATCAACGACCATGATCTAATCTCTAATCGATGGCTAAGATCAGAAGCTGCTTGATCCGTGTCACTTAAATCATTCTCATTACATGTTTAATTTAATTCACTTTAATCTTTTAATTTTCCTTAGTTAGACTTAAGGTCCATAATTAAAAAAGATTAATTGTTTGAATATCTCTTAAACTCAATGGAATTATTCTAAACGCTTTCTGGGTCTTGGAGATCTCATGTACTCCAACTCCTGCTCAAAATTTGGGAGCTAGAGCACATCCGATGCTACCCCAAAATCTCAATAGCAAATATGTGTCTCTCTATATGCAATCAACCAAGTAATCTGCAACTTGGTCTCTAGATGGTGAACATGCAAGAAGAATAAGGTAGCTTAGTTTACACAACCAAACCAAGCTACTCCCTCTTCCC
The DNA here is from genome assembly GCA_034641835.2 of Pinus albicaulis. Taxonomy (NCBI): domain Eukaryota; kingdom Viridiplantae; phylum Streptophyta; class Pinopsida; order Pinales; family Pinaceae; genus Pinus; species Pinus albicaulis. The sequence continues at coordinate 892,932,613 of CM076569.1, forward strand.
CTTTGCCAAGGGCTTGAAAAGAACAATGATCATCTGTAAAATTGAAGGAACATTTGAAGGAACATAAACCTGGATCATTTCTTCCTATTGAACTTTGAAAGCACTTTAGAACAAGGAAGACATCGATAGTAAAACTCTAGCATCTGTTGGAAAGTATAACTAGGTTAAGTCTTCATAATTATCCTTGTACTTGTACTTTATGTAAAAGAAGAAGAAAAAGAAAAGTTATATTATTATTATTTTTCATTAGTCTAACATGTTCTTCATGCTTCTAGGATTTGTTGAGTTAAAGTTTTGAGTCAATTTGGACTTCTTGTAAAGAAAAAGAAGAAAAATATATTTTTGCCCTCCACAAGACCAAGTTGACCCTCTAGATGGACAAGTCGGCCTACCCAAGGGACGTGACCCTTTGCATAGACTAACAACTATATATTAGCACCTTCTCTCCTTCATTTTTGGCAAGCAAGTTCATTAAGTTTTCGTGGAAAGATATGCGAGTTTTTGTGGCAAGATATGCAAAATTATGTGGCAAAATATGTGAGTCTCTGTGACAAGGATATGCATGTTTGTATGGAGTAGAGTATGCTAGTTTTCTGTGGCATATAGTCTGAAGAAGATGCGAGTTCCTGAAGCTGAACGAATGCGATTTTCTGAGGCTAGAAGTCTGTAAAGATATGCGAATTACTGAGGCTATTAACAAGCTAAAGAAGGAATGTAACAACTGTGATATGCAAGCTACAAGAGGATTATAAAGTCTGTAAAATACGAGCTGCAAGAACCACAGGAAGAACGAGTAACCCTATGGGACATGGCATCTAAGGACGAACTTGTGATAGATTGAGTTGATCATATTGAGGATAAAGTATGACAAAGAATGGAGGCATGACTTGGGGTAGTTGTGGAGGTACTGGTCTTGGTATTGGGTCTTGGATATCTCACTTTGATCTAATTCTATAAGAAGAAGAAAATTTTGTGGGTTTTGACCCTAGCTTGGAGAGCCTATATCTTGTGTTCTTTGTTTATTGTGATGTTCGTATTTTATAATTTTGGTAATTGCTTGATGAAAGAAGAGAACATAATAATAATAAAGAAGACAACAAATTAACAAGTAAATATAATGACAGATAAATCAACCCTAATTCATAAGCACATTGATTTCTCAACATGGTATTGGAGCTAAGGTTAGTAAAGGGAAGCTTGAAGATCACGTTTTCTTGTCATCTTGCTTAAAAAATATCATCATCTAGCCTAAGATTCGAAGGCTGAAACATTCAAGAAGGTCTGAAACTTATATTGACAGATCAATCCAAGATATGCTCTCTGTTTGAATTCCAAGCTCAAGAAAAGGATCACCACTCTATGCGAAGATACTATAATCTTGTGAGAAATCCGATCTCCGAGACAAAATCCAGAAAATGCAAAGGTTTGTTATATACTCCTTGTTCTAGTTCTACTTCTATGGTACGTGTTACCCACCCCCAGTGGGTGACCCCCATAGGAGAAATTTTCTCCTAGATTTGTCTTCATCTGGTGGACAAAAACCCCTTGTAGCCATTTGATAACTTTGATGTGCTACTATTCTCTACCACTTGAGCCAACCATTGTGTACCCTTGCTGATTTGTCATGATCATATGTTTGAATGTGGGCCATCCAATCCCAAAGGTATGATTTTTCATTATCTAAGTCACTTGACACGGGGACACGGGACACGATGGACACGCAAATTCGAGTGTCAGATTCAGACACGGTGACCCCCGGAACAGGACACGTCCGGACACGTTATATATTATTTTATTAAAATATATATATATATATATATATATATATATATATATTAAAAATCAGATATTTTTGACACAAATTCATACAAATTCATTGATTCAAACATAGATCTTCATTTAGATGTAAGTTTTACAAAGATTTAAGATACATGATACATTGATACATCATACAATCATACATATTACAAAGTAATAGACATATTCATCAATGATCTAATAGGAGAAAGACAAGATACTGTAGTTTTCTCATTAAGTCATCAAAATCAAAATGTGTTACATAAGTACTAGCCTCTAGGCTCTAGGTAGTACACTGCCAATGGAAAATAGAAATAGAAAATACAAAACAACTACAAGTCTACAAGACTTACAAGCCTCAATGCAGTGCTGCAATAGGTAGCTCATGACTCATGAGTCATCAATCCTCATCATCATAATCAACATCACTGTTCTCATCCTGATCATCATGCTCACCACTACTCTCCTCTGCTGCATCCTCCCCTGTATCCAATGTCATCTCTACATCTGCTGGTGTGGAGGATGACCTCTCTACTGTATCTCCCTCATCAAATGTGACAGGCTCTAGCATTGACTCATTGAGATCCAAGTTGGCCAATGCCAACTCAACACTGCTGTCCAGACCCATATCATCAGGAAAGACATCCCACATCTTTGTCTTTCCCTTCAACCAATCCTCCCTCTGCCTGTAGATGAGACGAAGGTTGGTGTGCACATACACCATTGTCTCTGCCCTGGACTACTCAAGCTTGCTCTTCTTCACACTATACAAATTCCCATATGTGCTCCAATTCCTCTCACAACAAGAGGATGAAGTCACCTGAGAGAGGATCCTCATGGCTAATTGCTGTAGAGGAGGGCTTGTTGCCCCACGAGTTGCCCACCAAGAATAGGGCTTCTTAGCCCCCCTGTTTCGAATCACATCATAGCCTGCAAATCGCCCAGTGCCAGTGGAAAAATCTGCAAAGGCATCCTCCACCTCATCAAGGGATGCCCTATCCTGAAAAATCCTCTTGAATGCATCTTTCCTCCCCTGTGAGATTTCACCATCCATGTGAGGAGGGAATCTGCGGGAAGGTCCACCATTCAGCCACTCATGGCTGTAGTATTTTGGGTTGAAGGAGTGAGCCAAACAATGTAAAGGTGTGCAATTCTTGTCCCATTCGCTGACAAGAATATCTTGTATGCTGGTGAAGAAGGCCTTTGGTGATGTCTTATACTTTGGGCCAGTGTGGAAAAAGTCAGCAAAAAGTCCCAACTTTTTGAAAAAATCCTAAATTTTTCCCTGAGCCGACTTTATCGACTGACTTTTTGCCGACGTTTTCCAAAAAATCGTGAGTGAGGTAGTCTCTTTAATAATTTTTTCATTTTTTTTTTGAAAAAATCGAGATTTTTTCCAAAAATGAATATTTTTGTATTTTTTTAATTTTGCCAACTTTTTGCAGACTTTTTCAAAAAAATCCCGACTTTATCGAGTTTTTCAACTTTTGGGCCCTTGCCGATTTAATCCTGACTTCGACTTTTTCCACATTGCTTTGGGCCTTAATTATGTAAAACAATGTTCCTCACAGAATCAATCATGGAATCCCATCCCTCATAAACCTCTCCTAGGATGGGTTGGTCTGTATCTGCAAATCGAAGCAAGGAAATGATAGGGTCCATGATCTGAATAAGTAGATCTACCTTCTCCCACCAGACATCATCCAATACTGTGTCCTTTACTTTCTTTGAGGTTGTTTGATCCATCTTTCTCCAAAAAGACCAAAACTTTGAAATAACCATGGCCCCAAGAGTGGTCTTGACCTCCTTCAACCTCTTCAACATGATGAATGAAGGGGCAAACCGTGTATCCACAATCTTCAACAATGATAGATTGGTGTACTCCTTGTAGATAGTGAGGGCATTTGTATGGTTTTGTACAAAGTTGTGGATATGCTGTGCATCCTCAATAATGCTTCCAATCCAAAGCACATCAGAGGCAATAGATTTCAGTGCTAAGTTCAATGAATGGACAATGCAAGGCGTCCAAAATATTTGTGGATATTTTGCTTCCACAATCATGCCAGCAACCTTGCAAACAGGTGCATTATCTGTAACGATTTGCACAAAAGAATCGACACCTACATCTTCAATAATTTTAATAAATAACTCACCCATATATTGTGCATCCTTGTACTGTCCAAGTGCATCCACTAATTTCAAAAAAATTGGACCATTCAAGGATGACACCATGAAGTTGATGAGTGGGTGCCGTGCTGGATCTGTCTATCCATCAGAAACAATGCTAACCCCAGATGTTGGGCATGCTGATTTAATAGGCTCAAGCATTTTGTCCACTCTTTCTTTGCCTTTGTCAACAATGTGGTTCTAAGCTTCTCTGACCCAGGAGGCACATACCCTGATGGAGCCCCTTGACTTAGAGCTCGACACATCTCAATAAATAGAGGTGATCGTGCAACATTAAAGGATAAGAAGTTCTGATAGAAAAAAAAAGCTATGGTGAGATCAAGCTCTTCCCTTTTCTCTTTTTGGAAAATCTTGTCCATTGGACCAAGTACAGTTGTCTTTCTTTTTGATGCTTGTCCCCCACTAAAACTCTCAAAAGGGAACTTGCTGCTGCTTTTCCTCAAGAATTGAAGGGGGTAATCATTCTTGTTTTGTTTTGTTTTTGATGCCACATTTGCCGCACCAACAAATGCCTCTTTCTCCAATTCCTTCCTCCTTGATAATGGCACCTGTGTACAAGCTGAAATGCCACAACTTGGCAAAGCCAACAAATGAGCTTTCACATGGTAATATGTGCTCATGAAATGGTTGTGGCAAAAACTGCATTTCCATGCAACATTGCCTCCTCCCTTCGCTTTGCTGCCTGGCCCTGCCTCTGTTGTCACATATTTCCACAATGAGTATTTGGCGTCTTGAGTTTGTTTTCCCTGAACATTTGAAGTTGCTGTTGCAACCCCACTTCCAATAGATGGAATACTTGTAGGCCCTGATGAAATAGGGATAGGAGGGGCATCTTTAATGGGGACATTATTCCCCTTTCTTTGCCACTGCCTTGCTGCCCTTGATTGAGCCATGAATACTATAAAAAATAAACAAAAATGACCAAATATGTAAAACATATGCACATGGAAACATTAACAGCAAACTAAATGCAAAAACATAGAGAGACAATGCACTTACCGGTTGCTTGAATATCTTTGAAAACACTCCCTTGCTCCTTGCTAATCCTTGCTCTATGCTCAACTCACACACAAACAATGAGGTAAAACCCTTTTTTATAACTCACTGGACGGACTTTCGCGCCTTTCGTGTCCGGCAGAATCGGATTCGATCGCGTTCGTACAGGACACGATCAAGATTCGACGTGTCCTATACGGACACGATCAAATCCGGGTTTTCGGATTCGAATCCGTACGTGTCGTTGTAGAAATTTTAACCCCACTCCGGTTTTCAATTTATCCTTATCACTCCCATATAGTTAAATGCCCATTCCCATAATCATACATTCAAAAATCTGGAAATGAAATAAATTTCTAAAAACACAAATTTGGGAATTTCACAAGTGTTGGAAATGCAGAAATAAAAACACAATAAAATAGTACAACCACACACAGAAAAATAACACTGTGATTTTTGGTCAATGTGACCCTGGAAAAACCCCCTACAACTCTTGGGGAAAACTAGTTTGAGAGCTCTTATTTATTTTTGGAAAATGCTTTTACAGAGAACTGAAAAACACAGTAAAAATTATAGCAAACACAGCAACCCACTTATCTCGATTTTCGTGCCAACTTTCCACCTTGAAATTTGTGCCAAGAACAAACAAAAATTTACAGCAATAAATGACAACATTAAATGCTGTATTGTTGCCTCGAAATGTGTGCCCAAAATTGGCTGTACGAAATTGTATGGACATGTACAACAGTGCACCTCAATTTTCGTGCCCTGAAAACAACGTCGAAAACTGTACCTTCGACCGCTGTCTATCCTCCTCAATTTCAGTGTTGTACCTTGCCTTGAAATGCGTGTAAAAACTATTGTACGGATTCTGCCTCGGTATACATGCCAAGTAAATGTTGCTGTTCAAAAATGTTGCCTTGGGAAGTGTGCCAAGATGTTGTACGGATTTGCTGTGTCCTTGCTGCTCTCCCTCTGTTCAGAAATTTTCTCCTTGCTCTCCTCATTCTTTCAATTTGCTCATTGAAGACTGAATGACCTTTTCTCTTTCTCTTCTCCCTTTACTCTAACCCTAGGTGACTTTTGGGGAATCCCTAAATCCAATGGCTGAGATAGCTTTAGATCAAGGGCTGAGATTAAATGTGCATTTAATTCTCACTTTCTATTTTTTAATTCACCTCACTTAAATAAAGACCCACTTAGCCTTTTATTTCCATGGTCACTTTTTCACTTTCTAATTTTTCATTGACTTTAATAAAGTCACGTTAAAATTAGAATGTAACTTTATCACTTATAAAGTCACTTTTAAATTAGACTTGACTTTATCACTTATAAAGTCACTTTAGGAGAAAAGTACAAATATTTGTGGACACTTTTCCCTAGGCCAAAGATCAAAGCCTTAGGGAACCACTTGTCCTCTGTTAGCCAAATTTTAACAGTCGTGTCAGACATGATGGATTCGGGACACGTGGCCCTATATCCACGAATCTGGTTTCTTAGCTCATTATGTAATTGAGTGTTTATGCTTGTTTTCTTGGGCACACTTGGGCATGGATTATTGGGAAACTTGGAAGAAGGAAGGGCTTTGGTTGTACTCTTGTTCCCTTACCTCAACTGGGGGGGTTAATCCTGTATCCTAGTCCCATGGGATCTCCTCTATTGACTATTAGCTTTAGGAGTGGCACTACATGGGAAACCCTAATTTTGGTTGCGTGGTCCCGCTTCTCGATACCATATATCTCACTCCCCTTCGCTCATTACAAGCCCTTTTCACATCTTCCCTATCTGGGTCTACATGTGTCCATTGGGTTCACAAGGTGTTAGTCTCCCCTTCCCCTTGTCCACAACTTGGGGTCGAGCCTAGAATGATACCCTAGAGGTTGATGTAGCTAAAAAAAAGATAAAAGCATAATATGGCTACATACAACAAGAAATGTGCCACACAATGCAAAAGACGGTTGGGACAATAAAATTTAGCACGTGGGAAAAAGCCAAACATGAGCTCTACCCGCTATCATTATGGCCATCACCTTAGTTCCTAGGGCCCATATGAGTGCCCCTTGCACCAGTAAGGAATCCATGAATGTCACAACCCCTGGTGGGCGATGAGTTGCCCCACCTTAAGGTGGTTACCATTGCTATATCTTACACATCATGTTCTCATCCCATTGAGCCCCAAGCAGTAAAATAAAAAAAATCAATAAAAGGCAAAAGCAAATGAAGAAGGGTGGAAAAAAAAGGTCGGGGTAACTCATGTACCACGGTTGCTCCCTTTTACATTGATATACCTAAGGTGTGGGCCTCCCTCATCATAGCTACCCTTGTACCATGGCATGTGGCTTGGAGCCTTCCCTTTGTCCCACTCTGTTCCATCATTATTTCACATGACACCTACCACTTGAAGAGTTTACCTTGGACTTGTCATTCCCTTAGAGGTTGAAACCACCTAATAGGGTCCTTCATTAACTTCTCCTACCTAAGAAGGTAACACTTGTACATGTTCAAAGCCCCAAATTTGGAAGGGAAACTGTAATATTCCTAATTAGCTATGGCTAATTGGAATATTCGAATTTTGCTCAATTTTGCCGTCTATAGTTTATTCATAAATAAAAAGGTGAGTAGAGGAGGCATAACTCACTTTAGAAATAAAAGTTCACTCCCTAGTAGCACAACATTGTAACTTAAGTGAGCCGAGGGGGCCAAGAGACCACGCAGAGAGGGGGCCCACGTAGACACATGGAGGGACTGTGCAGGCCAAGAGGGAGCACGTGGCAACGTTGGAGGAGGTGAGCATTAGGGTTGAGAGGGGCTCATGCTATATAGAGGGGAGAGCCTCCTCATTTTGTTCATTCGTTGTTGATGATATTGAGCTGGTCGTTTTGACTTCTTGAGCACGCTGGCTGTTTAGCCTGTCTGCAGCACTGTTTAGTGCGTTGAGTGTCTCCGATCGGAGATCTCGCCCTTAGCCCCGGGGGACTTCGAGTGCCTGCTCGGGCAAGGTAGTTTCTTCAGCATTTTGTGGGAGGATTGGTGTTTGGGTTTTGTTGCGGAGCTGTGCATTCAAAGACTGCGCAGTCATTGAGAGGGAGGACGCAGTCTATTCAGGAGGAGCTCCAGATTGGGTTTCTTGCAGGGGTTTTGAGCCTGGAGATTGAGCAGAGGATCAACCTTTGCCTTTGGGAGGATTTTGGTGGAGTTTGAGGCCGTATTTCAGTTGTTCCTATTCAGCCTCTGCGCAGAGCATTGGAGGGCAGCGTAATTCCCCAAGGGGGTGATTTTCGGGGGTCAGCCATTTATGCTATGATTTCCGGGTTTTGCTGTGGTTGATGAGTGGAGGTGGATTCCAGATTTTCAGCTCATTCCGGCAAGGGGAACAACCCCTAGTCCTCAGTTCATTTCAGCCGTAGCAGCTACACGGCAGTTTTCCAGCAGCTGGGATGCAGTTCAGAGAGCAGCCATTTCCTGGTTATTTTGAGAGTATTTCTTCACTTGCCTTGAGCAAGTCTAGGTGCCATCACTCTGATCACCTATTGTACTTCATTATATTTCTCAGTATAATAAAATGGCTTAGCATTCTCTCTCTATTTCTGGAGCATTTGTTATACATGTTATCTATGCTATTGTATGTCTGCATTACTGTTATTTTTATAACTTTGGGCATTCTAGTTCTATACCACTTGGTGTGTTTTTCCTCATACTCTTAGATAGAGTTTGGAAAGGGCCAGGTAGCCTCCAGATCTCACCCTCTTCTCACAGTTGAAATATCTGGTAAACGCCCTCCCAGTCCATCTCTGGTTAGAGTTTGCTGTGTTTTAGAGATATCCCCCAAAAAGGGATACTACAGTGGTATCAGAGCATAGTTCTGGCTCAGCCTGTGGAGCTAGTTGTCTATGACACTGGGGAAGAGGCCATATATTTGTTACAGAGGCAGGAAGTACAAAGATCGTGAGCATAGGTTGAAGAACACCTATGGAGAAGGAGACTGTGTTCGGGTGGTGGACACAGAACAGGAGGAGCCTATGACAGACGCAGAGCAGGAGGAGCCTGTGCTAGATTCAGAGCAGAGAGAGCCAATGGCAGATGATAGTGAGGCAAAACAGTTTGGGGAGACACTCCTCAAATCAGTGCAGGATCTAGCGAGACAGATTGAGGTGATGGGTCAGAGATTCACTGCTGTGGAGGCTAGATAGCGTGAGACCCCACGGGTTTTCCAGGTAGGAGAGGGATCGGGTACATCCCACCATTTGCCGGAGCATGGTGCTACCCAGCATGATGCTACTCAGTCGATGGCTTCACATGCACCTACACGCTTTACCATGCCCACTTTCTTGGGAGCAGACATAGGGGCAGGAGCCCAGCAGGAGGCAGAGCCCGGACATATGGGTGATTATTTTGCAGAGTATCAGGCTTATGGGCAAGAGTTCAGGGATGCTCTCTCATTCAGAGATTTTGTTCAGCTTCAGCAGGACAGTAGACCCCACGACCATCATAGAGGGCACCAACATTATCATGACGTAGATACCCACCGCACAGCTAGCAGATTCCACTTGCCTACGTTTGATGGTTCATCAAATAGTTCGGCGAAGTCTTGGGTGGAGAAGCTGGACATCTATTTCCAGCTTAACCAGATGTCGGAGACGGAGGCCATCAAGTTGGCAACATTACATTTGGATGGTGAGGCCCAGGACTGGTGGTTTCATGGGATGGTTACACTCGGACATTCTACAGTGACGACATATGCCGAGTTTACCAGGAGGTTGATAGAGAGGTTTGACCGGAGGGATCCGGAACAGCACTTTGTTGAGCTGACTAGGCTCAAACAGACCGGGAGCCCAGAGACATACATTGCAGACTTCTTGAGGGTTTCAGTGATGGTACCAGATCTATCCGCGGCACGGATGATCTATATGTTTGTGGAGGGGTTAGCAGAGCCACTTCGGGGTCTAGTCAGATCTACTAGACCAGCCACACTCCAGGATGCTATTAGCAGGACCCGGGACTTACAGGATGCATTGCCCAGGACTCGGACACCTTACCCCCAGAGACAGGGCTTCCAACCCAAGGGGAAGGATGTGAGGATTCCGCCTCCAAAGGGGAATCCAGGATGGGCACAAACAGATGATGATGCCAGGAGGGAGTTGAAGAAGAAGCGGTTGTGCTTTACCTATCAGGAGCCGTGGGCACCGGGACATAGATGTGTTGCTGGCAAAGCACACTTCATTGAGGTCTTCTCCGAGAGTAGCGGGGAAGAGGATGAGGAGGATGACGTGGAGGCAAGAGACAGTCAGACAGCCCAGGATCAGTTGCCACCACCACCTCCAGGAGCAGGAGGTGCAGCTTTTGCACCCACAGGGGGGACCCTTGCAGCATTGCGAGGTGTTCCTAAGTATTTGACACTGCGCGTACAGGGGACAGTACGTGGTCAACGAGTATCAGTTTTGGTTGACAGTGGGGCAACCCACAACTTCATCGATGCACAGATGGTTGAGCGAAGAGGTATACCGACCGAGAGCTTCGATGGATTTTCAGTTTTAGTCCCAGGAGCTCAGACGATGCAGTGTGCCCGGTATGTTCCAGAGTTGGCAATGACGATGGGTACCTACACCGTGACCGACCACTTTTTCGTGGTCAACATACCGGATACCAATGTGGTATTGGGTGTTCAGTGGTTGATTACTCTGGGGAATGTCACCACAGATTGGGAGGCCTTGGAGATGTAGTGGGATGATAAGAAGACCGGGAAGCATGAGAAGATCCGCGAAATGCACACTTACCCACCTCAAACTGTTTCGGCTCACCGGATGGAGGCAGATTTCCGGAAGGGAGACATAGAGTGGGCGGTTGAGTTGCAGGCATCAGAGGCAGGGACTACCGGTCAGGCCGTTCATCCTGATATACAGGCCATCCTTGACAGGTATGACACAGTGTTCGGGGATATACCACCAGGCAGACCACCGGATCGAGGGTTTGAGCACACCATTGAGTTGGAGCAGGGTATTCAGGGAGTGATTACGACACCCTATAGGCATCCCAAAGCCTATCGGGATGAGATTGAGCGGGCCATCCAGGAGTTGCTGGCTCTTGGGCACATCCGGCCGAGCACGAGTCCTTTTGCTTCTTCCGTGGTGTTGGTGAAGAAGAAGGACGACACTTTGAGGATGTGTATTGACTACAGGGCCCTGAACAAGAAGACCCTGAAGAACAGGTACCCTATACCCAGGATCGATGAGTTGATGGATGAGTTGAGAGGAGCCCGGTTCTTCTCAAAGATTGATTTGAGATCAGGGTACCATCAAATTCGCGTGAGGGAACAGGACATTCCCAAGACTGCCTTCAGGTGTCACTATGGGCACTTTGAGTTTTTGGTGATGCCCTTCGGGCTAACCAATGCACCAGCGACATTCCAGTCTTGCATGAATCACATCTTCCGCAGTCACTTGAGGAAGTTTGTGTTGGTGTTCTTTGATGATATCCTCATTTACAACAGGACTTGGGAGGAGCATCTCCAGCACATTGAGGTAGTGTTGCGCATTTTGGAGGAGCAGCAGTTCTATGCCAAGCTCTCCAAGTGTGAGTTTGGGTTGTCGGAGATGTTGTACTTGGGACATATCATAGGGGTGGATGGAGTGAGAGTCCACGAGGAGAAGATCAGGGCCATCAGAGATTGGCCGGAGCCGAGGAATGTGACAGAACTTCGGGGATTCATTGGCATTTGTACTTATTACAGGAAGTTTGTCAGGATTTTTTCACAGCTTGCTGCACCCCTTACAGATTTGACGAAGAAGGGGGCATTCAGTTGGTCAGATACAGCGCAGCAAGCCTTTGACAGGCTCAAGGAGGTGATGAGTAGCTGCCCAGTGCTTGCATTGCCAAATTTTACGCAGCCATTTGTTTTGGAGTGTGATGCGTCGGGAGAGGGGATCGGCGCAGTATTGATGCAGGGAGGACACCCTATAGCCTTTGAGAGCCGGAAGCTCCTTCCACACGAGAGGTTGTATTCTATATACGACAAGGAGATGTTGGCCATTATGCATGCATTGGCCAAATTCCGACAGTATTTAGTGGATAACAGGTTCAGGGTGAGGACTGCTCACAACAACCTCAGGTTCTTTTTGGAGCAGAAGCAGCTACAGGAGAGGGAGTAGAAGTGGATCAGTAAGATCCAAGCATATGGCTTTGACATTGAGTATGTCAAAGGTAAGAACAACGTGGTAGCAGATGCCTTTTCACGTAGACCAGCCACGTTGTCTCGTATGAGCTTGGATACAGATTGGAGAGCTCGACTTTTAGTAGAGTATTCCAAGGACAGATTTGCATGTGAGGTTTTGGATGGACAGGTGGCGGATGACAGGTACAGGGTAGTCGATGAGATCATCTACTATAGGGACTGGATCTTCTTGACTGAGGGATCTCAGCTCAAGAAGAAGATACTTCAGGCATCACATGATTCACCTTTGGCCGACCATCAGGGGTTTACCAAAACCTACCGAGCCATTAGAGAGAGGTTCTCATGGAAGGGCCTCAAGGAGGACGTACTCCAGCACATCAGGGAGTGCGATGTTTGCCAGAGGAACAAGGGGGAGATGAGCCATCCCGCAGGATTGTTGCAGCCTCTTCCCATTCCGGAGGGGAAATGGGAGAGCGTATTGATGGACTTCATCACAGGGTTGCCCATGGTGCAGGGCAAGGATTGTATCTTTGTCGTCGTTGATCAGCTAAAAAAGTATGCGCACTTTTTCGCCATATCCGCGCGTTACATAGCAGCACAGGTGGCCGAGCTGTTCTTCAGAGAGGATTTCAGGCTACATGGTCTTCCTAAGACCATCATTAGTGACAAGGACAGCCGCTTCATGGGCGGATTTTGGCAGGAGCTTTTCCGGTTAGTGGGGACGGAGTTGACACCGAGTACCAGTTATCACCCACAGACGGATGGATAGACGGAGATAGTTAACAAGTGGCTGGAGGGCTACTTGCGTAACTATGTCAGTGGGCAGCAGCGAGCATGGCTGAAGTGGTTGCATCTGGGGGAGTACTGCTACAACACTACACATCACATGTCCATTGGTATGTCACCATTTTATGCTTTGTATGGGTATCATTCTTTATCTTTTGCTAATGTGATGTTCGGTGCTAGCAAGGCTCCTAGAGCCAAGATTTGGATCCAAGAGAGTCAGGACATTCTCCGAGCTCTCAAGGATAATATGGCTACAGCACAAAACCAGCAAAAGCTGTATGCTCACAGAGGTTGGGTGGAGAGACAGTTTGAGGTAGGGGACTTGGTATACCTATGATTACAGCCATACCGACAGTCGTCACTGAAGCAGAAGGGAGCTGAGAAGTTCAAGCCCCGCTTTTACGGGCCATACAGGGTGATACGCAGGATTGGACAGGTTGCATATGAGTTGGCGCTGCCCCAAGGCAGCAAGATTCATAATGTTTTTCATGTATCATGCCTGAAAAAGGCACTGGGGTAGCAGGTGACAGTGACAGATGAGCTACCACCCACGGATGATGAGGGGCATTTGGTGTTGCAGCCAGAGGCTATTATTGATACCAGGGAGAGGCAGCTACGGAGCAGGACAGTCCGGGAATTCTTGGTGAGGTGGAAGAATTTGCCGAATGAGGATGCCACTTGGGAGAGTGAGAAAATTTTGCAGCATCCATCACTTCAGTTGCTTGAGGACAAGCAACATTTTTCCGGGGGAGACTGTAATATTCCTAATTAGCTATGGCTAATTGGAATATTCGATTTTGCTCAATTTTGTCGTCTATAGTTTATTCATAAATAAAAAGGTGAGTAGGGGAGACATAACTCACTTTAGAAAGAAAAGTTCACTCCCTAGTAGCACAATGTTGTAACTTAAGTGAGCCGAGGGGGCCAAGAGACCACGCAGAGAGGGGGGCCCACATAGACACATGGAGGGACTGCGCAAGCCAAGAGGGAGCACGTGGCAACGTTGGAGGAGGTGAGTATTAGGGTTGAGAGGGGCTCATGCTATATAGAGGGGAGAGCCTCCTCATTTTGTTCATTCGTTGTTGATGATATTGAGCTGGTCGTTTTGACTTCTTGAGCACGCTGGCTGTTTAGCCTGTCTGTAGCACTGTTTAGTGCGTTGAGTGTCTCCGATCGGAGATCTCGCCCTTAGCCCCGGGGGACTTCGAGTGCCTGCTCGGGCAAGGTAGTTTTTTCAGCATTTTGTGGGAGGATTGGTGTTTGGGTTTTGTTGCGGAGCTGTGCATTCAGAGACTGCGCAGTCATTGAGAAGGAGGACGCAGTCTATTCAGGAGGAGCTCCGGATTGGGTTTCTTGTAGGGGTTTTGAGCCTGGAGATTGAGCAGAGGATCAGCCTTTGCCTTTGGGAGGATTTTGGTGGAGTTTGAGGTTGTGTTTCAGTTGTTCCTATTCAGCCTCTGCGCAGAGCCTTGGAGGGCAGCGTAATTCCCCAAGGGGGTGATTTTCGAGGGTCAGCCATTTTTTATATGATTTCTGGGTTTTGCTATGGTTGATGAGTAGAGGTGGATTCCAGATTTTCACCTCATTCCGACAAGGGGAACAACCCCTAGTCATCAGTTCACTTCAGCAGTAGCAGCTACACAGCAGTTTTCCAGCAGCTGGGACACAGTTCAGAGAGCAGCCATTTCCTGGTTATTCTGAGAGTATTTCTTCACTTGCCTTGAGCAAGTCTAGGTGCCATCACCCTGATCACCTACTCTACTTCATTATATTTCTCAGTATAATAAAATGGCTTAGCATTCTCTCTTTATTTCTGGAGCATTTGTTATAACTTATACATGTTATCTATGCTATTGTATGTCTGCATTAGTATTATTTTTATATCTTCGGGCATTCTAGTTCTATACCACTTGGTGTGTTTTTCCTCATACTCTTAGACAGAGTCTGGAAAGGGCCAGGTAGCCTCCAGATCTCACCCTCTTCTCAGAGGTGAAATATCTGGTAAACGCCCTCCCAGTCCATCTCTGGTTAGAGTTTGCTATGTTTTAGAGATATCCCCCAAAAAGGGATATTACAGAAACCCACTATGAAGTGTCCACTTTTTCCCTTGATTAATAAGCTTTTTTACCTAATTGCACTAATGAATTATTGTATAGGAAGGGGAGGAGATACATTGGATTTTATATAGGATTGCAGGTGGGTTTTCATGTTGGACTTGGCCTCCCTATACGAATTCCAAGCCCTCCAGAGGATCACAATGGCATTTGCAAGGTAAACGTTGAGAGCCATGGGCCTCCATTCATGTAGAGCAATGATTGCCACACCATGGGCTTCTTCAACACCAACATTTGCTTGCTCGTGACCCAATTATTCAGAGATGATGATGCACTTGGTCCACATTGCCCCAACTGGCTATACATTGCACCCGACACTTGGCAACTTTTCCAAGGCCCAGAGGAGGTTATGTATTTCCTAGGGAGACATGGGAGGGCATGTGTCATCTTCTAGCCCTAATTGATGGAGCATCAACTTGATCTTGAGCCACTTGGAGAACCATGAGACCCATTTGGATCCCACAGAGCCCAAATAGGGGTTTGGAGATGTTTTGTAGCATATGGAGGGCATCGCCCTCTTCATCATCATTTTTGAGGCCCTCTCTCTCATTTTTAGCACATGAGGCTTCAACACTATGCCTCTAGGCCTCCACGCATGCATGACGTCAGCCTTGCGTGGGCTTGAGAGGGTAATTCGATTTTATTTTTGAGCTATGATGGTTGGCTTGTAAGTTGTAACCATGGGTGGGTTACTTGACATTTTAGGCATTGGAGGGGCTTCGTCTTTCATAATTTGAACTCTTAGCTATTGTATAAATAGGAGAGACCTAGTCTCTTCCTAGCATTACACTTGGGATTTTCAATACCTCTCTTGAGATTTTGATGTTTGTATAATTTCGCTCTCTCTCTTGGAGCTAGCAAAGAGATCAAAGGAAGTGCAACGCAGTCCCAACAACAGTGACGTAGTGGTACTGCGTAGGTGTGACGCAGTATTGCGCAGAGACAACGCAGGGGCTCATCTTCAGTGCAGATCAGTGCCGGATCTTCCAATGATGGGGTGAGATCATCTCACTAGCTTTTTGTTCAGTTATATCTCTGTATAAGATTACCAGTTAGGACATCCGAAGAATTGTACTCAGAAATTACTGCTTAATAATATCAAACCCTCAGTTGCAGCACCGGTTTTCCCGCATTGGGTTTTTCTGGGGACTTAGTCCAAAAATAATGGTGTCGTGTGTGTTATTTATTTTCTTGCTCAGATCTTGTTTTTGCATTTAATTTTCGCAGTTTATTTAAGTGAGGGTTGCAGTGTGATGTATTTAGTGTTTGTCGTAGTTAACTGCAAATAAATTGTTAAGTAAAAGTAAAAAATTAGGTGAATATTTTCCAGTTGCTGCAATATGATTCCAGATCTAGGATTTTTCACATTGCTCATAGATAATGAATGGATGAATGTTCCTAACGGATTTGTTGCATGTGCATCCTTGAAACTCCATTAACAATTGTCATCGAAGTATAAATATGTAGAAGTGTTGTGTAGCTGCTTCATTGAGGGTAGCAAAACTGCTTCTAGGTCTCCTTGAAGAGCGAGTTGTGAAAATTTATGAATTTACTAAACAGAAACCCTACTGTTAAATCTTGATTTACTTCTCCTACTTACATAAGTTATTAATCTGAAAAATTCAACATTAACATCGAAGTAAATACAGTTAACAACCTACACATACAAATCAAATACTGAATAACATGCTCAAAGACAAAGTGACACCCAAGGATTTTCTGGACAAATGTCCCCGGAAAAACCCAATGCGAGAAAACCGGTGCTGTTAGCTTCTGGAGGGTTTTTATTATTATGCAGATTCTAAGTACAATAATCTTGGGCACCAAAAATGGTTAGTAACCCGACAGAGAAATAAAACTGCAGCAATACCTCTATCCCAGAGATAGAAAAATATGACTGATTCACACTCTGAAACGAGATTTACAGAACTCATCCCCTTTCAGGCCTCTGGAAACCCTAGCGCTGCTCTGAAGTCCTCTACGTCAGCCTCTGCGCTGCTCAGGAAGGGACTGCGTCACCTTAGAAGGGGTTACGTTGCCCCTGTGCTGCCCTAACTAGGCCTGCGTCAGCCCTGCGTGGCTCCTCTTGCCTCTGCGCTGCCCCTGCTGGGCTCTTGGTTGGACTGCGTAGCTGATGCCTCTGCGCTGCTTTGGAATGCTCCTTCAATGCCCTCGTTGTATTCTTGGCCTGGGACTAGACCATCACCCTTGCCAATACTACCCCTCGCTGCAGCTGAAACACTTATGAAATTCTTAGCAAACGATGCCATAGAATCTCAGCTCAGCTTCAGTGCTCTATCAATGTGTGTGTTCTCCAACTGACCCCAAGCCCTTCTCTTATACCTTTATTGTTTGAAAACCAACGGGCGTGATCTAATCTCTAATCGACGACTAAGATTAGAAGCTGCTTGATCCGCGTCACTTAAGTCATTCTCATCACATGTTTAATTTAATTAACTTTAATCTTTTAATTTTCCTAAGTTAGACTTAGGGTCCTTAATTAAAAAGATTAATTAATTAAATATCTCTTAAACCTGATGGTATTTCTTCAAACGATTTCTGGGTCTTGGAGATCTTATGTACTCTAGTCCCTCCACAAAGTTTGGGAGCTAGAGCACATCCAATGCTACCCCAACACCCCAAAATCTCAACACGAGTTGCCATATCAAGATTATCTTTGACTCCAATTCTCCCAATTGTTAGGCACTGGTCTTAAATCCTTGGTGATCACACAAAACTCACAAATTTCCCTCTCTTTTCACCTTCTTTTCCTTGTCCCCTTAAGGATAAGGAGGCCTCTCTAGGGCTTGGTGCGAAATTCATCAAAGGAGTACGTTTTGAATTTCGTCTAGATAGAACTCATCCCTAGTGTCTCCTCTAGTGACCCTCCAGTTTTGGCGGATTTCCTACGGTGGGATCTCCGGAAATTTGATGCCCTAACTATCACACCAAGAGGGAACCCTAGAAGCAAATCCTTCGACTTGGGGATTCTTTGAAGAAATTTGCTTTAGTACTCATTGGAGTAAATATTACATTGCCTTTTCTTTTGTCTACCTCAACCTTGGATGCTCTCATATCTTGTCATATCTATCACAAGTGAGCATTACTGGGACTCCTCCCGTCAGTGAAAACCCGAGAAGAGTTGGGGACTTAGGCTGTGGTGACAGTGGGCCTCTGTCCCAAGTGTTTTTGTGCCCCCTAGCTTTTGCCTATTCACAAGGCCAACTAGCTTTTTGTGAACCTTTCCATTGAATGAGCTACCTTCCCTCACTTTACGCCTACCATAGATACATATCTATCACAAGTGAGCATTACTGGGACTCCTCCCGTCAGTGAAAATCCGAGAAGAGTTGGAGACTTAAGCTGTGGTGACAGCGGGCCTCTGTCCCAAGTGTTTTTGTGCCCTCTAGCTTTTGCCTATTCACAAGGCCAGCTAGTTTGTGCAACAACAATACGCATACAATTCTTGAAGCTCACATTTATATAGTAGCTCACTCGAATATTATGTATAGTCTCTATGATGGTTTACATACATTCAAAGTGGCTCGTATGTCACTATTGTTCGCTATTCTTCATTGTATCATTGACATATCTCTATGGTGACTTATCTACACTCTATACAAAGCTTGCATCCTACATCATGACTCGCATTGAACAAAGTTTTGTAACTCACTATGGCTCACTCTAGAGTCTATACTTGTGTGGCACATACTCCATGTGATGTATAGACAATGTACTTGACGTATACAACAATTAGAATGTGACCTATATGACAGTGAGAAGGCATCTATGACAATAATATATATAATAATGACCTTTGATATGGCATGATCGAAACCTTCATATGGCAGTAAACTTCTATTTCGCTGAAACCCTATATATGACGGTGCTTTGTAACAATGATCTTGATGATTGACATGGCAAAACATTTAAGGGACATGTCAAAGTTTGCAAAGAACTAGATATATATAAAAAGTTTAATACTCACTACAAAGAAATCCCAAGGTTTTGAGTTATCAATAATCCAAGTTTGATGGCAACCTGTGTGAAAATCTGAGGAATGATATTTTGTGAAAACTGGAAAACTGGTGTAGCAGATCTAAAGGTTTATTATTATTAAGCAACAATATTCTAAGTACATCTAGGGTGCCATAATTCGACTCTCACCCAATATAGAAAACCTCGGCAAACAAAGGTAATGTGAGTTTTACCTCACGTTGCAAGACCTGGTTGATCTGGATGAGTCAATGGTGAAACCCCAACTGGCTCTGCATAGTCTCTACGCTAACATTGTGTAAGCCTGCGTGGCCCTGGCTGAGGGACTGCGTCACCCTTGCTTTGCGCTGATCAACTTCTCCTGGAATCGAGTTTTAGCCCTGCCGGGTTAGAAACCCCGATCTCTAGTGAATTTTAGACTTTTCCTTGGAGGCACTGCGCTGCCCCTGCGTGAGCCCTACGTGGGCTTGCGTCACCCTCTCTAGGCTCTGCGTCACACTCCCTGATGGCTGCGCTGCCTCCACTGTGTCTTTGATGCCCTTGCTTTGCGTTGTACTCTTGGTCCTCTGACCAATCACTGCATCCGCCCCTCACTGCTTCTCTGAATCACTCAGATCTAATCTTCGTCCGAGCACTGCTCCGTCAGAAAAATTCGATCTCTTAGATTCTGTGTGTATTCTCCAACTGACCACAAGTCTTCCTTTAATACTTTTCTCGTTGACAAATCAATGGCTGTGATCTAATCACTAATGAACGACTAAGATTAAAAGAAGCTTGATCCACGTCACTTATAAAGTTCTCATCACATGTGTAAATCAATTCACTTTAATTTTTCAATTTCCCTAAGTTAGACTTAGGGTCCCCATTATAAAATTTAATTATTTGAATAGCTTTTACACCAGATGGAATTTCTCCAAATGCTTTCCGGGTCTTGGAGATCTCATGTGTTCTAGCCCCTCCACAAAGTTTCAGAGCTAGAGCACATCCAATGCTACCCAGAATCTCAACATGATACTCCTTGAGGATTTGGAATCCAAGATGTTGATTTCTGGTAGCATCGGATGTGCTCTAAGTCTCAAATTTTGCAGGGATGCTTAGACACATGTATTCCAAAATACCCAGAAAGCGTTCTTGAAAATTCCACCTGGATGGGGTTTTATTAAAATAATTAATTATTTTTAATGGGAGCCTAAGTCTAAACTTAGGGAATTAAAATAATTAAAATATATTAATAGAATTGGGTGTGAATCTTCTAGAAAAAGACGAAGATCGAGTCAATATGATTTAAGTCGTTGATTATGTTTTCATCTGGGCCATTGGTTATCCAACGAGAAGATTATAAGGACTTCGATGGGCATTTGTAAAACACACCGAGTGAGTCTAGAGATCGATTTCTCAAGTAAGCAGCGCAAAGCAACCAGGGAGATCATCGAGTTGATTCGATTGCAATGAGGGGCAGTTATAGTTTCGGTTGGAAATCTTTCTTGAGCTGGGAATACATCACAGAGAAGGCAAAGAAGAGGATGCAGAAGAGGCAACGTAGGGGCTACGCTAGGCCACACAGAGCCACGCAGAGGCAACGCTGTAGCCTTGAGGAGATCTGAAATTTGTTGAGAATCAGTGAGATCTAGTGCCGGAGTGGCGGGGTGTGAGACCGGAGGGGCAGAAGGTCAATGTCCAGCCAATAGAACGACCAACAAGAGGAGGTGAAGCACTCCCCAACTAGAGTGACGCAGATCTGCGTAGAGTCAACGTGGGGCTCATCAGTTTAGTGTTGGGTCAGTGTCGGATATCCAGTGTTTGTGTGAGGTAATGCTCACTAGTTCTTTGTCAGTTAGATTCTTTGTGGATAGCCAGATTTGGGCATCTAGTTGTATTCAGAAACTTCTGCTTAAGAATACAAACCCTCAACTGCTGCACCGGTTTTCCTGGGGACATTAGTCCAAAAATAACGGTGTCATGTGTGTCTAATTTTATTGCTCAGATCTTGTTTCCGCATTTATTTTCCACAAATTATTTAGTGGAGGTTGCTTCAATATTTACTTGTAGAACATAGTAAATAACTTGTATAATTTATCAAGTAGGAGAAGTAATATTAGTTTGCTGCAATAGGATTCCGGGAGTTAGGAATTTTCACATGGTATCAGAGCAGTGTAGGTGAAGCAAGAAAGCAGATTGGAAGAACTCAACGTTGAAGAGAAAGAGGGAGATCGAATAGTTGCGTAGGTAGTAGATCGAATCCCCAAGGGATTGCGTATTCCAAGCCAGAAGGGCAAGATTCTCGAGGAAAATCTCTTTGAATGAGTCAACAACGAGGTAAGATTTCCAATTCGTGATTTGTCAGTGGCAGAGAGAGCAACGCAACAACAACTTCAACACAAAGCAGTTTTCTGTGGGACACAGTTTTTCTGTAGCATTTGCTGGGGCAGAAAAGCATCAGAAGGAAGAAGACAGTTTTGAGGGAATTTTCTTCCTTAGTGAATTTCGAGCCAAGGAATTTTAATTCTCAGTCACTGAGCAACAGTAGCGAGGAGCAAATCTACTAACTCCAGCAAGGAGTGCGTAGGCTAGCCTAGTAGTGCGCAGAGGAGAGAGAGGGAGCAGTTCGACATTATTCAGATGACAGAGATGGCAACAAATGGGCTGAGAGATCAAGATCGGTTGGAGGGTGCCTCCAACTATGTGATTTGGCAGGCAAGGATCACTTGTCTATTAGATGAGCATGATCTCAAGGCCTTTATCGAGAATGTGGTAGCTGTCCCCGTAGATACAAATTCGTTGAAAGCCTACAAGAAGAATATGGCGAAGGCTAAGCGTTTGATCCTCGACGGAGTGAGGGATCATGTAGTATGCCACATCGTTGGCAAAGGGACTACCAAGGAGATGTGGGATGCCTTAGTGACATTGTATCAAGGATCTTCCGAGCAAATGGAAGATGTACTTGCAGAAGAAGATGCGATCTATGAAGATGCAAATTTGAGTACGCTTTGATCCATTCCTTGCACAACTTTAGGAAACCCGAGATTAGTTGGCAGCTGTCGGATCAGTGCCTCAGGCCACAAAGATAGTAAGATTGTCCTTGAACTGAGTCTTAGATGAATGGCAAGTCTTTGTCCAGAGAATCCTGGGTAGAGAAAGGTTGCCTGATTTGGAACAAATGTGGGCCGCTCTTCAGCAGGAAGAGATGAGGTGAGATATGATCAAGTGCAAACTTGATGCCAACAAAAACAATGGGTTGAAGCCCAAGGAGGAGGAAGAGAATGCAACCCTTGCATCTAAGGGGCAATAGGAGCAACAGAGGCGGAAAAAGGATGTCTCAAATATCAAGTGTTTCCGGTGTGGTGAGGTGGGTCACTACGCTACGCAGTGTCATCTCAAGAAGAAGGACAAAGACGAGAAACGTGATCCGCAGGCTACAATTGCAAGGATTGAGGAGGAGTTCGCCATGATTGCCCACATATCTCCAGGGGAGAATTGGGGTGATTTAGAACTGTAGTTCAGAGGAATTGTAGTTGGCAGGATCCTTGAGGAGTCAACCTCTTGGATCAATACCTTGCTACGGGTGCCCAAATCAGAAGTAGCAGGATGGACCAGTGTCAGTTAGTGCAGAGGAGTACCGGAGTGACAACGCAGTGGCTAGGGAGTGCTAGAGTCTGAGCAACACAGAGCAGAGTTGGCAGTAGTGTAGTAAGGCACAATGCAAAGTCAACAGCAGTGTGGCAATTTCAGAGGGTCAACACCAGCGAAGCGAACATCGTGATAAAATTGTGATTTTTTGCCTAAACGATAAAATCATCAATTTTTTTATTTAAAAAATATCGCAAAAAAATCGTGATTCGACCCCAAAAAATCGTGGGTTCGTCAAAAACGACTCTTTAAGTTAGAAATTCGATTTTTTTTGTCATTTTTGCAGACAGAGGGCAAGAGAGGAGAAAAGTGAAGGAATTTAGCATCCCAAGCCAAAAAAATTCAAGTTTGGACCAAGATTTTTCAGCAAAGCGTGGTTTCTAGGTATGGGCATCAAATTTGGCCATTTTTTTGCTTTTTCTTGTTTTTCCATGGGTTTCTATCACCCATGTGTTTTCCATGATTTTGTTTGCATTTGGTTGTGTTTTTATTTTATTTTTGTTGCATTTAGTGGAGAGGGTTATTTTGGTCAAAAATGCAAAAATTTGGTTGTTAAATTTATTTGTTTCATTTCTTATTGTGCTCCTAATTTCTTTCTATCATTTTTGCTTGGGTTTGAATGTGTATTTTTTGCCATTGTTGTTGCATTGAGTTAAGGGGGTTTTTTTTGTGAAAAATTCAAAATGTTGTATGTAAAATTGTAAATTTTAATTTTATTTTTTAACTTGCAATTCTTCTTGTGCCCTAGGTTCAAATTTCGAAGTTCAAACTTAATCTTACATTACAAATCAAAAGTTCAACAAATTTCCAAACATGCCAAGGAAATTGGGCCCTATGTGGGAATTTGGTGAACTTGATGGGGGGTTTGACAGATCAAATTTGACTTGCAAGTTATGTGGGCACTATATAACAGGGCGAGTATACAGATTGAAGTACCAGCTTGCTCAAGTTTCTGGAAATGAGGTAGGGCCTTGCACAAATACAAATCAAGAAATCATTCGAAGAGCCCTCAAATCATTGGAAGGAATAGAGACAACTAAACTTACTAAGGCAGTTCTAAGGAGTCAGATAGCAGGGGGTGGTGTCAGGATTGAGAGGTGACCATGAGAGTGGTACTGGTTTTTCACCATCAGGATCTTCTACACTCAACCCCGTAGCCGCTTTATCATATTTTGTTCCTAGAACCACACCTGGTGCACAACCATTTATCTCCTCAATTATTAAAAAAAGGGAGAAAGAAGAAGCTGATAAGTTGTTGGACAAGTTTTTTTTTTTTGAGTGATATTCCTTTCAGTGTTGCCAGGAACAATCCCTTTTACCAGGCCGCGATTGATGCTATTGCTGTTGTTGGCCCATGGTACAAAGCACCTTCATATGATGACTATAGAGGGTGCATTCTTCAAAATGAAAAGGTTGACTGCACTAAGAGATTGGAGGAGTTAAGGGCATGATAGGCACACACAAGATGTACTGTGATGTCAGATGGTTGGACCGATTGAAAGGGTAGAAACTTTATTAACTTCTTGGTCAGCTGTCCCAGGGGGACAATGTTTATGAAACTTGTTGATGCATCTTCACATATCAAAGATGCACGATTATTATGTGATTTATTGGATGTGTTCATTTTGGAGGTGGGTCCACAACATGTTGTTCAGGTCATAATGGACAATGCTGCAAATTATGTTGTTGCTGGCAAGATGCTTATGGAGAGTCATCCTAACATGTTTTAAACACCTTGTGCTGCACACTGTATTGATTGGATGTTGGAGGACATACGAAAAATTCCTTTTGTCAAGGATATTGTTGAATCATAAAAAAACATCACAAAATTTATATATAATCATGCGTCTGTGCTTCATTTGATGAGAACATTCACTAACAACAAGGAGTTGGTGCGCCCTTCCATTACACGGTTTGCCACTAGTTTCATATCTCTTCAATTTCTCCTAAATTCTATGTGGGATGTGAAGAGAATGCTTCTTTCAGAGGAGTGCCATGCTTTGACATATAGCCGCAAACCAGAGGGAAAGGCCATATGTAGGTTAGTATTATAGTAGGAAAGTTTCTTTGCGGGAGTGCAGGAGGTGTGCAATATTACGGAACCTTTGGTAAAGGTTCTTCGATTAGTTGATGGAGATAAGCTCGCAATGGGCTACTTGTATGAGGCTATGGATAGGGCCAAGGAAGCTATTCAGAGTTACTATGAAGATAAGGGGGATGAGGGGTTTCAAAAACAACTTCTTGTATGGGAAGTGATTGATGAGCGATGGAACAATACACTCCATCCTTCCATTCATGCTGCAGGGATCTTCCTGAACCTCGCATTTTCTTACTTTTGTGGTTTCTTATTTTATGTAGAGGTCATGGATGAATTCTTCACTTGTGGTCAGAAGATGGTGCCATTACCAACAGAACATGCATAAATCTCCAAAGAAATGGAGATATACAGAATGGCAGGTGGCACATTTTGCTTTGACATTGCTATCCAAGATAGGAATACTAAAATGCCAGCTAAGATTTAGTTTGTTTCAAAATTCATTGTTTCTTCAAGTTCATAACTTCATTCTTTACTTCAACTTTCAATTTTCAAATTTTCATTTATTTTCTTAGGTTTATAACTTTATCTTATTTGTTGTAGATGCATGGTGGAGAAGCTACGGTAGCAGAATACCCAATCTTCAAAGGTTTGCCATTCGAATACTCAACCAAACATGTAGTTCATCAGGATGCAAACACAACTAGAGTGTATTTGAAAAAATACACACCAAAAAGTGCAACAGGTTAAAATATTCCAATTGATTTTTTGAATTCATTAAATATATTTTTTATAATTATTAATTTATTATTTATATTATATAATTTATTAATTTATGACCTTTGTATAGGTTAGAGTTCCAACGACTTAATGACATGGTCTACGTCTACTACAATATTAGATTGTGGGCGAGGCAACTTGAGAGGACACCTGATGTGGAGGCCATCTTATGTGATGCGATTGACACCACTGCTGCATGGAGTGTTGAGGCTGAGAGGCCTATCATGGAGTCGACCCTTGATTGGTTAGAGTAGGAGGTAGTGGATTTGGAGAAGTAGTAACAGGAGGAGCAGGAGGAGGAGGAGAAGCAACAGTAACGGGAGGAGGAGGAGGAGGTGACACCACGTATCCCTTTCACCAGTAGAGGACGTGGTCTACCTCCTATAGCTCCTGGTGCTTCATCTTCTAGAGCACAACAGAGTCCATTGCTGGCCTCACCGACTTCTTCATCTAGTGGGAAAGCTGTTACATTTTCTCGCAAGAGGGGCAGAGGAAATCAATAGTATTAGTTATTTGGTTCATTCCTTTGTATATGACATTATGACTCATCATATGAGATATATTATTATATTTTTTGTTGATATTTTGAGGCTGAGTTGGGACTCGGGACTTAGTATTCAGGACATGATTCATTATTATGTGTGATGTAGCACTAGACATGATATTATACATCTTATATAGTTCTCTTTTCATATTTGTGTCAATGCATTTATTTTATGGTGGATGCTTTAGATATTAAAAAAATTGAAAAAAATGAATATTTTTGTATATGCCGATTTTTTCTCCATTTTTATGATTTTTTCCGATTTTTCCCCTCGCTGAATTAATCCCGATCGTAATGTTCGCAACACTGGTCAGCAAAAAGACTAACCGTAGTCATATCTTCATTATTAGATGCATCACGCTGAACACTTAGCTCAATAATTTTGGATGTTTTCCTGCTGTAGCAGCGACAACAAAGTTGCAGTACAGATGCAGTTGACAATAGTATGCAGGGTTAGCAACAACATAGATGCAACAGCGCAATAGTTGATGGGCAGCAGTGTCAGACATCAGCAACGCAGAGGGACATGTTACGAAGTCAGGGTGATGCTTCAGCAGGATGCATTACTAGAGCACATTCCTCGCTAAGAGGGAGTGTTAATTTTTGGTAGCATAAGATGTGCTCTAAGTCTCAAATTTGCAGGGAGGCTTAGACACATGTATTCCAAAATACCCAGAAAGCGTTTTGGAAAATTCTACCCGGATGGGGTTTTATAAAAATAATTAATTACTTTTACTGGGAGCTTAAGTCTAAACTTAGGGAATTAAAATAATTAAAGTATATTAATAGAACTAGGTATGAATCTTCTTGAAAAAGACGGAGATAGAGTCAATATGATCTAAGCCATTGATTAAGTTCTAATCTGGTCCGTTGGTTATCCAACGAGAAGATTATAAGGAATTCGATGGGCATTTGGAAAACACACCAAGAGAGTCTAGAGATCGATTTCTTAAGTGAGCAACCAGAGAGATCATCGAGTTGATTCGATTGCAGTGAGGGGTAGTGATAGTTCCGGATGGAAATCTTTCCTGCACCGGGAATACATCACAGAGAAGGCAGAGAAGAGGACGTAGAAGAGGTAGCGTAGGGGCTACGCTAGGCAACGCAGAGCCACGCAGACGCAATGCTGTAGCCTTGAGGAGATCGGAAATTTTGCTGAGGATTAGTCAGATCCAGTTTTGGAGTGTCGGGGTGTGAGATTGGAGGGGCAGAAAATCAACATCTAGCCAACAGAACAACCAACAAAAGGGGGTGACGCAGTGCCGAGGCAGAGTGACACATATCTGCGCAGAGGCAGCATGGGGCTCATCAGTTCAGTGTTGGGTCAGTGTGGGATCTCCAGTGTTAGTGTGAGGTAATCCTCACTAGTTCACTGTCAGTCAGATTCTCTATGGATAGCCAGATTTGGGCATCCAGTTGTATTCAGAAACTTCTGCTTAATAATACAAACCCTCAGCTACTGCACCGGTTTTCTTGCATTGGGTTTTTCGGGGAACATTAGTCCAAAAATAACAGTGTCATGTGTGTCTAATTTTCTTGCTCAGATATTGTTTCCGCATTTATATTCCACAGTTTATTTAGTGAAGATCGCAGTGTATTTGCTTCGGTATTTACTTGTAGGACACAATAAATAACTTGTATAATCTATCAAGTAGGAGAAGTACTATCAGTTCCCTGCATTAGGATTCTGGGAGTTAGGAATTTTCACACAAGATAGGTAGTAGTCCCGAGGACCGATACTCTTTGAGGATGGGACAGGGATAAGAGTAGTCGAAAAGGACTGATATTCTTTGAGGATTGGGAACCCAAGATAAGAATAGTCCTTTAAGGACATACCTGGTGAACATCCCGATGGGGTATGTGCCTTGAAGAAGCTGTGGTGTTGGTGTCCAAATGAATGCCTCTCAGCATTGTGCTCTAATCTAGTGGAGAGTTAGAGCTTGTTAGTCAAGGCCTTGCTATATTGCAATTTGACAATGCAAAATATTTCAATTTGAGAGTATCCTTGTACCAGTTGTGTAATTATGAATATCTCCCTAGTTAAGAGGGAGTGTTGGGAAGTGTAACTAGGTTTGGTCTTCATAATTATCCTTGTACTTGTACTTTATGTAAATTAAGAAGAAAAAGAAAATTTATATTATTATTATTTTTCATTAGTCTAGCATGTTCTTCATGTTTCAAGGATTTGTTGAGTCAAAGTTTCGAGTCAATTTGGACTTCTTGTAAAGAAAAGGAGAAAAATATATTTTTGTCCTCCACAAGACCAAGTCGGTCCTCCAGATGGACAAATTGGCCTACACAAGGGATGTGAACCTTCACATAAATGAACAAAAATATATTGGCACCTGTTCTCCTTCATTTTGGCAAGCAAGTTTGTTGGGTTTTTGTGGCAAGATTGTGAGTCTTTGTGACAAGGATATGCAAGTTTCTATGGAGCAAAGTATTTGACTTTTTTGTGGCATATAGTCTGAAGAAGATTTGAGTTCTTGAAGCTAGAAGAATGCGATTTCCTGAGGCTAGAAGTTTGTAAAGATATTTGAATTATTGAGGCTATTAACAAGTTAAAGAAGGACTGTAACAACTGTGATATGCGAGCTACAAGAGGATTATAAGGTTTGTAAAATACGAGCTACAAGAACTATAGGAAGAACGAGTATACCTGCGGGACATGGCATCTAAGGATGAACTTGTGATACATTGAGTTGATCATATTGAGGGTAAAGTATGACAGAGTATGGAGGGTTGACTTGGGTAGTTGTGGAGGTATTGATCTTGGTCTTGGGTCTTAGATATCTCACTTTGATCTGATTCTATAAGAAGAAGAAAGTTTTATGGGTTTTCCCCCTTGTGGGGTTTTCGCCCTAGCTTGGAGAGCCTATATCTTTTGTTCTTTGTTTATTGTGATGTTCATATTTTATAATTCTGGTAATTGCTTGATGAAAGAAGAGTACATAACAATAATAAAGAAGCCAACAAATTCATAGGTAATTACCATGACAGAGAAATCAACCCTAATTCATAAGCACATTGATTTCTCAACAACTTCATGGGTCAAAATCCTCTGACACCACATCAAGAGTTGCTCATGGCATCTTGCAAAGATAATCACATATGTGTACAAGACCGTGACAAGTGGATTAGATACATCAAAGCACAAGGTGAAATCTTCATACATCTCAACTCATTCATCCTAAAATATCAAGCTCAAGGGAAAATGACAACAGAAAAAGAGTCATCATCAAATTTGAGCATGAGAATCCCTCTTATGCACCTCACAACTGCTAACAACTAAACCATCAACCTCAACAAGGTCACGTTCCTCTTACTGAGGGAATATTGGAGCAAGAGTATCATGATGATCAATTGCCTCTGTGTGAGGGAGTACAACAACCTAGTCATTGGTACTCATCACTACTCCCATCAATTGCAAGTTTGAAATCAGTCACTACTTCCACCACTGTAAGTACAAATGCACAAGATCAACAATATCATGGCATCGCATTGGCTACCATATCCATGATCAATCTCTCCACAAATGTACATGATGTACAATCAATAATACTCTGAAAGGATAACTTTAGAAGCTCCCCCCATGTACAACAATCATTGAAACTGAGTAAGGTTGACATCACAACTCAACCAAATAGATTAGCCAATAATTATCAATCTATCACATAATTATAACGTTGAAAGATCCCCCTATTTGCAACAGTCATTGAAGCTGAGGAAGGTCACCATCACAACTCAACCAAATCGATCAACCAATAATCATCAATCTATCACATAATGAATAAAAAATATGGTGGTTAGGTTTTGATGAATGTGCCATCGATAATCCACATAAAAATACTCAACATTGAAGGCCATTTAGGGGTTGAGAGGTTGTGGAGTAGAGGTCTAAGTAATCTGGATATATTAGTTAAATATTATCTTTGACCACTCATTCATAACAACCTTTGAGGGAAGAAGGTGAGGGGGGCCATCTAGGGAGTACGCGAAGGGAGAAATCGATCAATGGAGATGTCAATAAATTGAAGAAGCACGATCAATTGAAGAAGCAAATTGGTCTCAAAATACCAATGTTGGTGACATCCATTGAGATGTAAGAAAGAAGTCTCTTTAAAGAACATAGTGCCACATATGAGCATCACTTATGGCTTGATGTGAAATCACCTAGGGACCTGAGTTCCATGAAGATAGAATGCGATCTTGAAAATACTCTCAAGGCAGAGAATCTGGGCATTAAATATAACACGAGCAAGCCATTGAGGAATTGTTTATTGTAAAAATTCCAAGCCTAGGTGGCTAATGCCATTATGATCTCAATTAAACAAGAAATTTTCTGACTTTAGTTAATGCAAAACTTAAATTCAGATCGTAGCATCAGTCCTGCCATAGCTAAAAATTAAATAGTGGAAGCATAAAACCAGTTTCACACATACGCAGGTGATTACTCCTTGAAAATCAACTTTTCATTCCTTTGAAAAACTTAAAAGGAAAATTCCACATTCTGCATGGTTATTAAAACATCCTAAAAACTGAGTTGTACGACCTATTGGAAAAGTAGAAAACAGTAAGCTTGTGTGGCTTGTTTGTATGACTATACAAACTTGCCCACATGACTATATGAACTTCTGCATGGCTATTTGGATCTGTCGATATGATTGTATATATCTCTCTATGGATTTGTATAATTGTGTGAATCTACCTGTACAACTTGTATATACTTGCTCCTGGACGACCACCTCTTTCTTGAATCACCTTGCTCTCTCTCTCACCGAATCGTTCAACTTGCTCAATTGTTCAATTATGTGTAAACTGTTGAAAATTGGTAGCTATGGTCAGTGTTTTCATTGGCAAATCAAAGGAGAAATTATGAATTTCTATGTTGACCAAGTCGGCATCATTGGCATAAGTCGGCCCCACTCATTAAATAGGTTTGACCCTGTTGAGATATCTAGGTCATCAAGTATTAGTTGATTTCTCTACTTATGATAGCTGCTTGTGAATGCTTTTTACTTCTTAGATTAGAATCTTCTTTTGCTTATGTTATTATAGTATTCTTCATCAAACAACTACCAATGCATAAACCATAAGAGACAAGAGACACAGAATATAGGCTATCAGCCAGGGCTAAAAAACCTCCCACTT
Source organism: Pinus albicaulis (assembly GCA_034641835.2). Lineage (NCBI taxonomy): Eukaryota > Viridiplantae > Streptophyta > Pinopsida > Pinales > Pinaceae > Pinus > Pinus albicaulis. The sequence continues at coordinate 892,963,794 of CM076569.1, forward strand.
GAGAGGAGAATCTGAACAAATTCTTCTTCTTATCGAGACTTCAATTGACGAATACCAAGACCAAGACCCTTGACCTACTTGCCACTCCAAGACCAAGACACAAGGCTTCCTTGATGAGATCCTTAGTCAACGATCCTTCTACTTCAAACCTTCGACCTCCTTGAATTAGGTCTACAATCTTAATTCATAAACCCTAGCTCATGCATAAGACCTTTTCTTATGCCTTGATTTCCTTCGCTTTGGATAGGGTCTCCTTCTATTTTGACTCGACTTCCTTCTTGACTTAACCTTCTTCCAACTTGGCTATCCAAGAGAACTGCAATTCCTCTCAACTTCTTCTGCTGCAACTGATCTCTTGCTTCCTCACATGTGTGGAGAAAATTAACCCAAAAACAGATAAAAAAAGAGCTCGGTTTATACTCGTCCCTCCTTCGTTTGATAATAGGCTTCCTTGATGAACTTCACACCTCCTATTGTAGACTTGATAATGACTAGAATTCTGATCCTGAAATGAGGCCGAGTTGCTCTATTTATAGTTGTTTCCCCATCAAATAAGCCGACTTGTTGGAGGGTGAGTGGGCGTGTCATTTGAAGGAGACCACTTATTCTATTTTGACGCTGACTTGCTAGGATATGCTTGTGCTTGTCTTGGAGGGTCTTTTGACTCTTTCAATGACTTATACAAATATGTAAGATGCCCAAGAAGGGTCCTTCATACATGACATAGACTCAAATTGACTTTTATGACTAGATGACAAATCCTCAAGGCTCACAATGGGAGCCATTACTAAAAATAAAATCCTTGCTCATGAAACCCATGAGACAAGCGTTACAATAATAATTTTATTTTTCTTCTTTACATCAATTACATAAAATCACAATTATACATGTCATTATGAAGACCGAACCTAGTTACACTTTTCAACGCTGCCTCTTAACTAGGGAGTTATTCATAATGGTACTTGGTCATTCTCAATCTGAATAATTCTCATAAAAAGAGTCCTATTGGTAACCCATTTTTATAGCATCATATCAACCTGCATTGTCACATAGCAAGGCCTTGACTAACAACTCCATCTCTCTACAAGATCAAAGCACAATGCTGGCGAGACGAATGATGTATAGACAACCTGATCATTGTCTCTCGCGAAACATACCCCACCCGGGTTCTCAGAGTGTGTTTCAGCAGGACTATTGTTCTCTTGGATTCCCAATCCTCAAAGAATATTAGTCCTCTACGACTACTCTTGTCTTGGATGCCCTAACACATCCTCAAAGAGCATCAGATGCCAGATGTTTACCCAATCCTCCATTCTGTCTTCCCAAGTGAAGACAAGAATGACGTGTCTATCTCTCCCTCTTAATTAGGGAGGACATATCTATTCTGATAATGGAATGTACTCATTCCTACAGAAGGAATCTACCTAAGCTCCCTCTTGGCTTAGGAATTTTGCTTCCAAGTTTCTACCAAGTAAGAAACTTGTTTCTAGGCTCCCTCTTAATGAGAGACCTACATCATCTCCTTAGATGGAGATGATGGGACAACCAACTGCTTGAAGAACTCCTCCTCACGATGTCTTGAACCTCTTTTCGTTATTCATGAGTCTTCGTGTTTTGGGACTTCTTTGTAGGGAACAAACCATCCATCACTTTCATCCTTGAGTCATGCCATCATTTCTTTCATCAGAAAGTGATCCAACAGTCCACATCCAGCCTTCCTTCGTGCCACGCTGCCTTCTTCATGCCATGTTTCCTTAAGGATATTTCATCCTACTACATGGTCATCAGCGGTGGAAGACATCCCTAACTCTTCCCTTGGCAGCCCTGCATAAGCCCATCCAGTTATTATTCAAAAATAAGAAATTATTATTAAATCAAAATTACCGTTGTGATGGTCTTTCATCATGACATCTTCTAGTTTGCATCAACATATCGACACATCTCCCAAAGATATATATTGTCAAGTGTCTCTTTCTTTTTCCAGACTTCATCTGAGTATACATATCTTTCTTGGAGATATCCTGGTCAGATCTCTTGGTTTCTTGGATGTTGATTGCCTTTCCCATGATTGCATATTCCATGATTTTCCTTCCTTTCTTTTACACATTTCATTCCCAGGAACTTCCAATCAGAGTTCCTCCAATTAATGTCAACCACCTCATATTACATAAGAGGACATATTATGTTGATTTCATCTAGTGAATGTGTGACCCATGCATTCCTACATCCCTTTTAAGGAGGAGATTCTTTTCTTTTGATTATGCTCTCAAGATAGAGCATTGATCCATGTTACTTGCAACCATATGACATGACTCTACAATATCGAATGTAAGCATACATAACCCATAATCCTTTATGTTATCCAGACTTCCTTGAACAACTTCCTTGATCGAAAAGAGCTTCAATCCCATGCTCTGTTTTGTTGAGATTTTGGGTGTTGGGGTAGCATCGGGTGTGCCTTGGCCATGAAACTTTGTGGAGGGGCTAGGACACACAAGACCTCCAAAACCTAGAAAGCATTTGGAGAAATTTCATCCAGTGTGTGAGATATTAAAATAATTGATTTTTTTTAATGAGGACCCTAAGTCTAACTTAGGGAATTAGAAAAATTAAAGTGAATTAATTAAACACATGTGATGAAATGTTCTAAGTGATGTGGATCAAGCAGTGTTTTAATCTTAGCTGTCGATAAGAGATTAAATCACGACTGTTGATGTATCAATGAAAAAGTATAAGAGAAAGGCTTGGGGGTTAGTTGGAGACATACACACGAAGGCATAGCGCTGAGACTAAGCTGGAATTCTAGGGCAGGTTTACTAAGAATCTCCAGAAGTGTTTCAGCTGCAATGAGGGGTAGTATTGGCTAAGGGGATGATCTGATCCCAGAGCCAAGAGTCAGCAAGAGACAGAGAAGCAGCAACCAGGAGTAGTGCAGAGGAAGCATAGGCTATGCAGCAGCTGCACAGTGCAGAGGGTTTCAGCCGCTACGTATGCCCAGAAAGAGCAGCGTTGAAGCAGCAGGAGGCCATCAGGGTTATGCAGAGGCCATCCAGGGCAGCATAAGGACTGCATCACCTAATCTGGGGTTACGCAGTCCCCTTCTGAGCAGCGCAGGGGCACGCAGAGGCTAGTAGAGTTGATGCAGGCAGCTTCAGAGCAGGATCTAGAGGCAGAAATGGGCTGAGTTCTGTAAATCCCGTTTGAGGGTGTGAATCAGTCCAGTTTTCAGTCTCCTGAACAACAGGTATTGCTGCAGATCTTATTTTTCTCTGTCGGGTTAACCAGTAAGGTGCCTAGATTTTCTTTACTCAGATTCTACTTAATAATAATAAACCCTCATATCTGCTGCACTGGTTTTCCCGCATTGGGTTTTTCCAGGGACATTTGTCCGAAAAATTGTGTGTCACTTTGTCGAATGAGTGTAATATTCAGTAAATGATCTGTATGTGTGTAGGCTGCTAGTTGTGTTTACTTCGTTGTTTTTTGAAAATAACTTGTATAATTAAAATCACAAGTAGGAGAAGTAAATCAAGATGATGCAGTAGGATTTCTGTATTATTCTATTCATAAATTTTCACATGGTATCAGAGCATTGCAGATCAAGCTGAATCTCCTGCAAAATCTGTTGAAGAAATTTTTGCTGCAGAAAGCAGTTGAAGTAGCAGAGATCTGGAGAAGGGCAGCTCAGCAGCAGGAGGACACTGTCCCAGCAATGGCTACGCAGGGGCTGACGCAGTCCCATCTGAGTGACACAGAGACAACGCAGTGCCTTCCAGAGGGACCCAGGAGCAGCTTGCATTGTGCTGGGCCAGTTTGCTCACGCAAAGGCTAGCCAGAGGGACGCAGTCCAATTTTCTTTTCTGTTGCTGTGAGGTATTGCCGAGATCCGGAAGCAGTGCTTCAGATCTTCAACAATTGTTGGTGTGGTGGAGATTTTGTCGGTGCAGAATTGTGCCTAGCTAAGTTGACAAAGAGCAGGAGAGAGACAATTACTCAATATATCTGCGCCAAACAAATTTGAGATTCGATCAGGAGGGTGATCATAGAGAACTGTTTGGTTGTTTTTGGCTGAAGATTTCCAGGAGGGAAATCAGTTGATGGAGGGAGCAACTACTATAGAGGGTTTCTAATCACCAAGAAACCCAGATCAAACATTTCTGTTGAGTATTTCAGCAGAAAGAGGGAGAAGAGCATCTGTTCTAACAGATTTGAGCTAGATGGCTTCTCATGGTATGAGAGATCAGGACAGGTTGGACGGTGTGTCCAACTTCGTCATCTGGAGAGCCAGGATACTAACAGTCCTGGATGAGTACGACATCAAGAACCATGCAACGAATGTCCTAGATGTGCCTATTGATCCAGATCCTCTGAAGAAATTCAATGAAAATCAAGCGCTAGCTAAGCGTTTGATCATGGATGGAGTTAAAGATCACGTCATGCCACATATTGCCAGGAAGAACACGACAAATGAGATGTGGACTGCTTTGGAGACGATGTATAAGGGAAGCTCCGTTCAAAGGAAAATGCTTCTAGAGAATCAGATGCGACTGTTCCAGATGTAGAAGGGCAAGGAGATAGATCCCTTCCTTTTCTGACTTCAGAGTATCCGGGATCAACAGATTGCCATGGGTGCAACTCTCTCTTGGTAAGGACCGCCCTGAATGCAGTCACCGAGGAATGGGAAACGTTTGTCAAGAGCTTATTGGGCAGGGCAGCATTACCATACTGGGTGGACATGTGGGAAATCCTCCGTTAGGAGGAAATCAGGAGATTCACCAAGAGGCGAAACAGCAGCAGCGAAACAGTCAAGGTGAGAAAGAAGAGGAAGATGATGCAACCCTTGCATCAAAGGAATGAAGGTAGCAAGGGAAGAAGAAGAGGGACCTATCCAAGGTTCGGTGCTTTAATTGTGGCGAACTTGGACACTTCACGAGCACTTGTCCTAAGAAGAAGGACAAAGGATCTTTTGAATCCAAGGTAGCAGCAACAAAGGACGATGGGAGTGATGATGACGTAGCCATGAGTGCTCATGAGCCACGTAAGTGGGGCGATATGGATCTATAAAGCAACTACAGATCAAGGTGGCAAGATCCTTGAGTAAGTCCAACTCTTGGATCACATACGAGTTACAAGGGCCTTAAGACGGTAGCGAGACAAGTAGAGAGATGGTTGCAGTAAATCAAAGTGAAACAGAGGGTAGTGCTGAGATGCTGTAGAGGGAGCAACGCTGTGTAGAGGCAACAACAACGTAAAGGCAACAATGCAGAGGTTGATGGGACTTCAGCAGCGCAGAGAGGCTGTGCTCACCCAATGCAGAACTATAGCAGCGCAGTGGCTTCATGAGGACAGCGCAAAGCAGCAACCAAGGGGGCTTCAGTGATGATATGCAGCCCAACTTGTCTGTCAATGATTGGGTAGGTGTCTTTCAGTTGCTTACTTCTTAGCAACTGAGTTGCAGTGCTATGGGCAGCATGATGCAACAATTTGAGAGGGAGTTGCAGTACAGATGTAGCAGTGTCAATGGCAATGACATGGGCAGCAATACAGAAAGCAACAACATAGTGGATGGAGGGCAGTAGGCCAAACATCAACAACGCAGAGACCAATGCCAGGATCTTGTGATACATGGTGTGGATGTATTACTAGAGCACACTTCGTGCTAAGAGGGAGCGTTGAGATTTTGAGTGTTGGGGTAGCATCGTGTGTTTTCTAGCCCTGAAACTTTGTGGAGAGGCTAAGACACACAAGGCCTCCAAAACCCTGAAAGCGTTTGGAGAAATTTCATATAGTGTGTGAGATATTAAAATAATTAATTTTTTTAATAAGGACCCTAAGTCTAACTTAGGGAATTAGAAAAATTAAAGTGAATCAATTAAACACATGTGATGAAATGTTCTAAGTGACGCGAATCAAGTAGTCTTTTAATCTTAGCCGTCGATAAGAGATTAAATCACGACCGTTAATGTATCAACAAAAAAGTATAAGAGAAAGGCTTGGGGGTCAGTTGGAGACACACACACATAGGCAGAGCACTGAGACTAAGCTAGAATTCTAGAGCGGGTTTTCTAAGAATTTCCAGAAGTGTTTCAGTTGCAGCGACGGGTAGTATTGGCTAAGGGGATGATCTGATCTCGGAGCCAAGAGTCAGTAAGAGGCAGAAGCAGCACAAAGGAAGTAGAGGCTACGCAGCAGTTGCGTAGTGCAGAGGGTTTCAGCCGCTACACAGGTGCTACACAGACCCAGAAAGGACAGCGCTGAAGCAGCAGGAGGCCATCAAGGTTACCTAGGGGCCATCCAGGGCAGCGTAAGGACTGCGTCACCCAGTCTGGAGTTATGCAGTCCCCTTCTGAGCAGCGCAGGGGCACGCAGCGCTGACACAGGTAGCTTCAGAGCAATGTTGGGGTTTTTAGAGGCAGAAAGGGGCTCAGTTCTATAAATCCCGTTTGAGGGTGTGAATCAGTCTCCAGAACAACAGGTATTGCTGCAGATCTTATTTTTCTCTGTCAGGTTAACGAGTAAGGTGCCCAGATTTGTTGTACTCAGATTCTACTTTATAATAATAAACCTTCATATTTGCTGCACCGGTTTTCCCGCATTGGGTTTTTCTGGGGACATCTGTTCGAAAAATCTGTGTCACTTTGTCGAATGAGTATAATATTCATTAAATGATCTGTATGTGTGTAGGCTGCTAGTTGTGTTTACTTCGGTATTTTTTGAAAATAACTTGTATAATTAAAATCACAAGTAGGAGAAGTAAATCAAGATACTGCAGTAGGATTTCTGTATTATTCTATTCAGAAATTTTCACATGTTTCACCTCTTATGTCATCATACCATCATTCCATGAATTCCACAAGTTTTGAATTCTTGATGAAACACTTGCTTCCCCTCTTGTTCCTTGAACCTTTAGATGAAGATTCCATCAGAGAATTTGAGGATCTAGAGTATCCCCATCCATCAGATGTTTCCTTATGACGGATGTATGATGAGCTTTGTCTTAGATGACTTTTTCCTTTCCATAAGTGCCACTTATGTTTCCAATGCGATTCCCAAGAGCTATATCCTTCATAGTTGACTGCCATAGATTTCAATTTCAACCATCTTTCATGCTCCTCTATGATGATGTCCTAAGCTCTTGTTTTCAATGCTTCTATGATGCCATAATGCATCCCATCATTTTTCTTAGTGAATCATGATAGCCATATCTTACAACAGAGTACTTAGGAACTTGAAAAGAACTTAGGTGAGGAAGACTATCTCAGTCATAATAGAGATCTCTTACTTACTATTTTTTGGACTTCTTCTTTTCGACTTCCTCCATTTCTTCGGTGATATGGGCTTCTTCTCTTCCTCTTTTGTTATCGTCCTTCTTGAGCTTAGGACAATCTCTTCTATAGTGCCTGTTGTCGCATAGAATGTCTAGGCACCGCGACAACGGCTCAAATCGGGGGCTGTCACCCTAATCTCCAATATCTCCATTTAAGTTGTCTCCTTATAACAGACTATGGGGGGTAGACCTTGTGGAAATGGAATGAAGGAGAACTAGTTGGGAACCAACTAGTTCGGGAGACACAGTTAAACGACCAAATACTTGTGAAAGATCTAGCAAGATTAAAGGATTCGATTGAATTTGAAACACTGATACCAGTGCCTTATGGAGTCAACTATCCTGCTAAGGAAATTACAACCAAGTACTTGATGAGAAACTGTTGCTATGCAATGCAAGGAAAATGATTTGAAGGGGCGAGATGAAACAAGCTTTGAAGATGAAAGGTGATGTTAAAAGCCTAAAGCACTTAGGTTATAAATAATCTGATCTGACCACTAAGTACTTAAGCGAGAGTACCAACTGTGAAGATGCCACAGGATTACTCAATTAAAAGATATAACATTCGTTACAAATCTACAATAATAAGATATCAATCACACTTGAAATAATTTCCAAAACATTAATATTCAATAAACATCCAATATTTCAAGTAAATGAAACAAGAGTTAATTACACGATAGACAATTTTAAAATCAGATGCCAATGATCATCAAACTCAGTTGAAGCAAATGAAAGTAACTTAGCACTTGAATCTCAATGATTTATCATCAAGAAATACCATGAAATGTAGATACTAAATAAACACTTCATCAAGTAATTTATGGATTAAACGATATTATAAAATAATGCAAATCCAATAAATTTTTTTATTTTTCTCCTATAGTCAAACTTAGGATATATTCTTCAGCAAAATTTCAGATCTGAAATATTAATTGCAGCAGTAATTTAAACCATAGATCAACAACAACGATACCAGCACCAATACCCAAATTGGCTAAAAATAGTAAAAATTATTGAACTTGAAGAAAAATCAATTTTTAGGGCTTGATTAAGAGAAATTTCAGATCTGATATTTTTATTTCAGCAGTGAAACAGTGACAGATCAGTAAGATAAAATTGCCAATAATCACTGCCAAATACTTCCAGAGATAGCAAAAATATATTAAAACTTGAAACTTTCAATTTTAAGGCTTTAAGAGAGTTTGATTCAGTAATTTTTAGAACTGATAAGTTTATAACAATAGTAAATTGATAACAGATCAACAAACTGAAAACACTGAAAATGATTCCCACAATGTCTAAAAATAGTAAGTTTTGTCGAAAAACTGAAAATTCGAATTTTTTGGACCTTATTTAGGATATGCATCAGAAATGCTCAGATCTGATTTTTTACAGTTATGTAGTAATTTCCAGCAAGCTTCAAAGTCAGAAATGGCCAAATGGCCAAAATTTTGGAAGATTTTGCAATTCTAAACAATTTTGACCATATAAAATGTGTTTTTAGGACCTAATTATTTGTGATTTGTTTGCTGTAATAAAATTCGCAGAAAATAAGGGTTTAGAGAACAAACCCTTAACCTAAGGCTTTGAAGATCCCACCGTAAAAAAATCTTGAAATTTTGGGATAATGTTGCCACTTGAAAATGAGAATTTTGGAGACCAAAATCCTGCAAAAATATCCTCAAAAGCTTATATGTCCTCAAGGGTCTAGATTTGGCTCAAATCTAAAGATTTCCTTGGTTGATTTTTCAGATCTATTCCTGCAAACAAATATTGAGCCAAGATCTTGCCCTTCAGGGTCTAGATCTGGCTCAAATTTGAAGATTTCCTTGGCTGATTTTTCAGATCTATTCCTGCAAACAAATATTGAGCTCAGATCTTGCCCTCTAGAGTCTACATCTGGCTCAGATCTGAAGATTTCTTTGGCTGATTTTTCAGATCTAATCTTGCACAAGTGAAAAGAGAAAAACCCAATACCCAATATGTACAAAAATAGATAAAATCTTAAAAACCCAAATGTTAGAATTCAAAATTATGTTACAAAACTTGAGATTTACACATGTAAATTACAGATCTATACATAAGAGTTGCAGATCTGTCAGATCTGAGAAGCATAAGTCTGACTTCTCTCCCAGATCTGAAGATCAAAGACTTTAGTCTCTTATTAGCCAGTTCTAACTTTAAATTCAATAAAAGTTAAGATAATTTTTTTATTTAGGCACAAGCTCCTAGAAAAACCATGCAAAAAATGGAATTTAAGATAAGCTCGGGGAATTAGATCCGAAGGGCTTTTCAAATCTTATTTCTTTGGGAGTCAACTGGTCCAGTCGAGGACTTCCCCAAACGCTCAATTCTAAATCCAAAAGATTTATGTAAACTTAAAGTTAAACTGTTAAATTAATAGAGAAATAAGATAAAATAAAACTTTCAAGAGTTAGATATGGCTGCTAACTCAATCCAATTAATATTCTTACCCTAAATCCAGTAACCTAAGCAAGATATTTGTGCAATAGATTACTCTACAAGAGCCATTAATCAACAATTCATTGAAATAATCACCAACAAAATATAAAGAACAAGTTTACCATAAAATGCTGAAGAGGAACACCACCATCAAAATAAAACCTCAAAGACTTCGTTTGTATTATTCCAGAAAATATTACAGGAGAGCTTCAAAGAGCAAGTGCACGATCAAGAAAATGGATGACTCAAACACTGACAAAGACCTCTAATTTATAGATTAAAATCTCCAACGGCTAGTTCGGTTGATCCCTGTCAAAGTAATCTTGATCGTCGAAAATGATTTGATTATCTTTTAATCTCATCCGTCGAAATTATAAATTTTTGAGGAAATTCGAATTTATCATTTAATTCCCCTTTTAATTAACTCAAAAATAATATTTTTGAGCTAATTACCTCAAAAATTTGACTTTGACTTAACCACCAAGGCCCAAGGGTCAATTTTTTTTCAAAATTCTCAATATACCCTTGGCCTAAGACCTTTAAAAAATTATTTTTTAGGGACCCACGAATTTTTCCTTTGAAGAATTTAATTTTACCGAGGACATAAAATTAATTAAATTTCTAGCTTAGGATTTTTAATTTAATTTGGCCAGAAAATTTAATTAATTGACTAATGAGGGGATTGATTATTTTTTCCAACCCTCTAATACTTTAGCCATGGTGTCTAACTGTGAAGGACCATGCACTAAAATATTTTACAACAAGATATTACAATTTGACACATGAAAAGGGGAAAACCCATTTGGAATAGACTCTCAAATAACTACCCAATTCTGCGACTCAAAACATGATCTAGTAGACCAAGTAATTTGTGTTAAATACACACATGGTGTAGGAGAAACATAAACACACACACACAGAAAGATAAGCATTCGTTACTTTATTATTCACCGTAGATGTCTTATTTATATTACATGGGTGTGACCCTTGGATTCATCTTCCAAGGTCACTTGGACTCCATTTGTGACTGTTCGCCTTCCACACCTATCCATAGAGGATTAGGTGTCCAACATTCCTCCTCTTAATCTGAAGCGGTATGTGTGAGTCCAGGAAGAGAGTTGTAATACAAATCTGCAAAGTATGCATGGAAGCACTTGGGCTGAATCAACTCTCTGAAATGTTGGCATAAAGAGGTGGTTTAAGGATGACCACAAACACTGGAACGCAACGCTTATTGCAGTTCCCGGAACTCTTCCAAATCTGGCAAGAAGCTGAGGGCCTGCTAGAGGAAGTGTCCCTCATATTTGAGGAGGGAGACCTTCAACCTAAAAGAAGGGAAGTCTACAACCTGTGATGGTTTAAGGATAACCACCAACACTGGAATGCTTGATGCATTTCCCGGAACTCTTCCAAAGCTGGCAAGAAGCTGAAGTCTTCTGCTAGAGGAATTGTTTTGAAAGAGGAAGAATATCAACCTCACATAGATGGTTTAAGGTTGCCCACCAACCAAAGGCATGCTCATGGGCATCCGTGTCTCTAGCTACAACTCTGAATCTGGAATGACGAATTGTGGCTCAGGCTTGCTTGAACTGCTTTGTCTCTGGCTACAACTCTGAATCTGGAATGAGAGATTGTGGCTCAGGCTTGCTTGATGTGGCGTCGAAGCTTGTAGATGACCACCATTTTCCCCCCTGTCGGGTACAAGGTGAGATGATGGCGAAAACTCAACTGCAAGTTTGTTCAATATTCGAGAACAAGTTCTGACATGTGACTTAAACATCTTTTTCGCTGTTGATGCCCATTGCCAAGAAGCGATCCATCAAGATGAATTTTTGTTCTTGCAAAAGGCTTGTTTCTGAAGCATCTGTGTGAAGAATGGGTGTGCCAACCACAGTGCTTGCATGGGTGAAGATCGAAACAATGATCTTTCATATGGCCAACTCGATCACAGTGTTGGCATTTTTCAATCTGTTGTTGTTGTTGTGGAAGTGGAGCAGGATCTGGAACAACTGAAGGTGAACTGTCATAAAGAAATTTGGCACCCTGAAATTTGATGGGCTTGGAGTAGTTCGGAATATGAAAGGACAACTCCTTGTCATATCCAAGACCAGTTCTGTGCTTGTTGTGGACATAGTTATTAAAACTGGCCGGTTTGAACCAGTAATCGGTCAAACCACTTGGTCTGATCAACTTCCGGTCACAATCGCCCTTACAACCCGGTTTTGAGGGGGTTAATCTGAACATTCTGCTAACTCCACAATCGGTCGGCAGTCCTTCCCACTTCGACCACCGATGTCAAAGCGCAACACAGCCTTAGGGTACCTAACCAGCCGGTTAGGTGTCCCTTCCTTGCGCGGACCCACCGATGGCCAGCAACACAGCCTTAGGGCATATGTGGAGGTAAGGGGAGGGTTGTTTCCCTCCAAAAACACCCTCCCCAATCTTTTATAAGCAGGGGTAGCCTCTTTGTCTCACACCAACTCATTTGCTGTTTGTGAGTTTGATTGAGAGCTTGGAGAGTGTTGAGTGTTTGCTGGAGCAGTGATCTTGGAGGCTTGGAGTTGGAGTTGGAGCTATCTTGGAGATAGTTTGGAGCTATCAATAGCGTTGGCATCTTCAAGAGGACGCTAAGGAAGCTAGTTTGCATTGCCAGGCAAGAATTTTCACTTGAACAATCCATCATTTCATTGCTGTTCATGTATTTAGCTATTTTATTGCTCTCAAATCTCTAGTCCTATGCTATCAAATTTTGTATGTTTGAATGTGCATTTTGTTTCGTAAATTTAGCCTTAATTGTCCATTTATTTTAGCTGCAATTTTTTTTAAATGGCAGATTTATTTCCAAATTTCAATTATTTCAAGTCAAGATGCCTCCAAAAGCCAAGGACAATGCATGGGCCCATTGTGATGTGGTTGAGGGAAAGATGGTATGCAAACTTTGTCAAAAATGTATTGGAGGTGGGGGTATTCTTAGATTGAAACATCACTTGGTTGGGATAAGAGGCAATGTAACGCCATGTGATGCACCTAAAGCAGTGTTAGGTCCGGTTAGGGCAGAGTACCTTGCCAAGCTTGAAAAGTTTGAGGAGACTAAGGCTAGGGAGAAGGCCATCCAAGATGAAATTGAAAGGAAAAGGGAAATAGTAGAAATGCTGAGAGAGAGTGGGTATGAAAATGATGAGTATGATATTCAAGACTCCACTTCCATCCCTTCCACCAATAACCCCTTTCACTATGTTCCACTTGTTGGCAAAAGATCAAACCCAACAAAAAAACCCAACCTCATGAGTTATTCCTCATCCACTGCTAATCCCACAGTGACTGCCTCCATGTCCCAGCCAACTCCAAGTCGTCAACCCACTTTGGATCAACATTGGAAAAAACAATGCAAAGAAGCTTCTTATCAGTACATTGCTAGATTGTGGTATGATTCAGATATCCCATTTAATGCTGCTCGCTCACCTTATTACCAAGCTATGTGGGACTCTGTTTTTGTTGCAAGAAAGGGCTTCAAAGGCCTTACTGCGCATGACTTAAGGGGAGCTCTTTTGCAACAAGAGATTTTTAATATTGATGAGTATTTGTCTGAATATAAAGAGTCATGGCTCAAAACAGGTTGTTCCATCATGTCAGATGGATGGAATAATGGAAAGAACCGCACTCTCATTAATTAACTTGTTGCTTGCCCTCGATGAACAATGTTCTTGAGATCAGTTGATGCATCTGATAAGGTGAAGGATGCAACCCTTCTATTTGAGCTTTTGGATGAGATTATCCAGGAAGTGGGAGAGCAAAATGTTGTGCAAGTCATCACAGATAATGCCTCAAACTATGTTCTTGCTGGAAAGATGCTTGAGTCCAAGTTTAATATCATATTTTGGACTCCATGTGCTGCACATTGCATAGACCTCATGCTTGAGGACATAGGCAAAGTGGAATGGGTAAAAAACACTGTAGAGCATGGCAAGTGCATTACAAAATACATTTACAACCACTCATGGGTATTGAGCCTAATGAGGAAAAACACTGGGGGCAAAGAGCTTGTTAGGCTTGCCATTACGAGATTTGTAACTCACTTCCTCACGTTGCAATGTCTCAATTCTCAACAGAAAAACCTACAGAAAATGTTTTCTTCTGATGATTGGACTGAATCTCGGTGGGCTCGTAGACAAGATGGAAAAGACACCAAAAAGAAAGTCTTTGACATTAATTTTTGGAAAAGGTCTTCAGAGCTGGTAAAAATTACTGAGCCCCTTGTTAAGGTGCTAAGGATGGTGGATGGGGAAAAGATGGCAATGGGATACATTTATGAGGCTATGGATTAGGCCAAGGAGCAGATATGGGCACCTTACAGGGACTGGTTAGCTAAATATGGCTGGATATGGGAGATCATTGATAACATATGGAACAATCAACTCCATCGTCCTATACATGCAGTTGGATATTTTTTGAACCCAAAGTATCATTATAGAGCTCGGCTAGGAGATCAGTAGGATGGGGAGGTCAGATCTGGATTGATTGATTTCTTGGAGTGCATGGTCCCTAACCGCGCAGACCTTTTGGAAACACATAAACAACTTACTCATTTCAGTATGGCAGCTGGTACCTTTGGAAAGAACTTGACAAAAATGGCAAGAGATGTGGATCAACCAGGTAAGCAATTCCAATTTGTTTTTCTTTTCAAGTTAAATTGTTTGTAAATAAGTAATGAAATGAACTATGTTGCTAATGAATGTCTTTTTATTTGCAGCACATTGGTGGGAGTCATTTGGCGGCCAATGTCCTCAATTGCAAAAGTTTGCAATTAGAATCCTCAGCCAAACTTGTAGTGCTTCAGGTTGTGAGTGCAATTGGTCTATTTTTGAGCACATACACACAAAGAAGAGAAACCGTTTGGAACAGAAACGGTTAAATGATCTTGTGTTTGTGCAATACAACCTTCGCTTGAGGTGGAACCAACTGATGAGCAAAACACCTGATCTAGATCCCATTGTGTTGGATGATATTGATCCAACATCAGAATGGGTGGAGGAGACTGAAGATTCAGTGTTTGAGGCTGATTTTGATTTTGATGCAGCAGTAGCGAGGGGTGAATTTGAAGCAGATTTGGTGGCGCCATTAGACGCAGACCCAGGATTGGTAGCTGCATCAAGCAAAGGCAAACAACCAATGGACGACACTAGTCATGCACCTCAAGTAACTCGTGCTTCCATTAGGTCCACTTCTATTGTTATTGGTGGCAGGGGTACTGAGGTTGCAGATGAGCCTGAGGTTGAGGCATCCTCAGACTCTGATCCCGATGATGTCTATGTAGCAGCCAATGTTGATCCTGTGTCTAGTAGCGGTGATGAATTTGATGATTGATCATCATTCATGTGTAGTCTTGTATTAGGCCAATGGCCTCATAGCTTGTAGCATTGTTTTTGGACTTTATGGGCCATTTGGAGCCTCATTGCTTATGTATTTTTCGATGATATGTATTGCACTCGGTGCCATTTTGATATATTCACTTTTGCATGGTATATAAATGAGCAAACTTTGCATATTTTGTCTCTATTGGCTTGGAATCATGGTTGCAAATCTTAAAAATAGTTTTTTTTATTAAAAAATAATTATTTAATGTATTTTTTTTTAAAACCGGTTCATTGAGATCTGACCGCTACCGGTTAGACCGGTTTCGGTTCGAACCCGGTTCATTAGGTCCACCGGTCATGTCACCGGTTCCGGTTTTAATAACTATGGTTGTGGACAAGCTCTTCCCAAGGTCTGATGATGGGCTTGGGAGGTGCTGGCTGTATTTCTGCGTTTTTCTGCACATTTGCTCCTGAAATGAGTACTGAATGTGAACCAACTTCAACTTTATATTCTTGCTGCTGATGGGAGTCCCTCTCAATTTTCTGAACAGAAACAAGTTCAGAATGATGACTCCGTTGTTGTAATTCTTCTTGCTGGAATTGAGACTCAAGCTGCAAAAATTCAATCTTGTCTTGTGCATTTTGCAGACATATTTGAATTTCTGAGAGAGTTAACCCTTGTAGATTTGGACTGTGACATTAGTACCACAAAGTAGAAGAGTATTCAATAACTCTAATACTGTCTCTATTGGTCTCATTTTAAAACACTCAAAGTTTCTTGTAACTTTAACTTTGAATAATTTATTCCAACTTTACAAATGAAAAGAGTGATGATCACAAAACAAATACCAATTAGAGATATTGATAATACAACAAGAAGAAAAAATCTAGACAATGTAGAACCCTGCACATATGCCCTTTCACGTGCTTGTGTACTTGATAAGTGACTTACAAGGAAGTCGCTGTCCACTTTGACACCTATACTTATGCAAACATTGGCGGTGACCTTTATAGTGGCACCAATAATAAATCTTAAATGCACTGTCGTTCAATAGAGATATTTGAAATAAAACTTTAGCAACAAACTCTTGCTTTGCGAAGTTCTTCTCGGCAGAACTTTGACGGTTCAAAAGGCTCAAGCATACCTCGATATATAGTGCATTATAATAATATGAGCTTTGATCCAGCAGCGATGCCACCGTCTCCAATCTCCAGGGATCAAAACTTGACGCGAATCCAGTTCAAAATGTCCCCTAATTTCACTGAGAATAGTCCTTCAGAATACCATTTCCGACTGGTTGAATCTCAATTTTTTTTTAGAATGTCAAGTAGGATTGAGCACAAGGTGGTAATGGTGGAACTAATAATAAATAAAACACTGCAAAAGTAGTTCGGGAAAGCAAAGGAGGAATTCACGGAAAAGAAGATAAGTTTTAAAGAGAGGTTGGTCTTTCATGGAACAAACATGGATGTGATAGAGAAGATCATTGAAGAAGGATTCAAGATTGGCAGCGAAGGTGTGGAGGTACGGAATGGGGCTGTGTATGGAAAGGGGGTATATACTGCCGTGGATCCGAATATATCAGTTCCTTACAACAAAGGAGTAAGTATGATGCTTCTCTCTATTGCTTTACTTGATGACCAGGGCAAATAATATAGGCAGTGACATTCTTCTGATGTCGTGGTCATGAAAAGAGCAAAGCACTTGCTCCCAAAATATATAGTCCACTTCCAGTCGACCCCTCCACAAATGATCTCTTTGAGATAGCAAAGGATGGGGTTCTGCTATGTAAACTGATCAATTTGGTAGTCCGGGGGACGATTGATGAGTGCCGGTGGTGTCTCTCTGAGAAAAATGGCGGCAGAAAAGCTGAGGGTACCGAGGCAGGCTCTTCCTCTTCCTCCTCCTGCTGGATTTGAATCTTCCATTGCTGCTCGACGATGACGAGGAGCCTCAGCAGATCGGTTTTTGACCACAATTTTCTTTTAATGTCTTTATTAACTTGCTGAGACTGCAATGCAAATTTCCTCCAAGAATTCTCTCATTCAGTAATTCAGACAAGCGTTCACCATGACAACGATTTCCACCAGCACATTCAACGAAGAGTCCTTTAGTCTTCCACCAAATCCAACACACTGCACTCGATATAGTTCATGGTATTGAGCAACGACCATAACCAATCTGCGGAGGAGCAATACACCAACGCACAATCGCACAGTCCATCCTTCAATTTATTTCAGCAATAGGAGAAGCATACACACACACCAAACAATTCAATGCAGAAATTAGAGAACACTCTCTCGATGGCGGGGAATAATGAAGGTAAATAGGAGGTGCAGGAGCACAGGGAAGCTAAAAATAGGGGTTGGAAAAATATGAAAATGCCAGGGCGTGACAGTAGAAAAAAACCACAAAAACGAGTGGCTCATTCACATGAATAGGCAGTAGATCTCCGGCTTCGATACCATGTTAAACACACACATGGTGTAGGAGAAACATAAACACACACACACAGAAAGATAAACATTCGTTACTTTATTATTCACTATAGATGTCTTATTTATATTACATGGGTGTGACCCTTGAATTCATTTTCCAAGGTCACTTGGACTCCATTTGTGACTGTTTGCTTCCACACCTACTCATAGAGGATTAGGTGTCCAACAATTTGTAATAAAATAATCTAGCCAATTAGCTAGGATTATTCTCAAATTACTTTTTACAAAGACTCGATAGAAAACACTAGGACTCACTTAGTATCTTTACGACAAAATCCACCCTAGCTTTGGGGTGAGGCTGGAGGGGAAAACTTTGCCGATCACTTGTGTCAAGAAACACAAATGAATCAGTGAGACAAAAAACCTCTTAGGATAGAAATCGTCACCAAAATACTAGGCTTACCTAGGTTGTTACATACATGATGGTCTTACTAAGATCATTTACATTATAAACATACAAAATGGGTTTACATAATTTATAAAACTGTCAACTGATGATGAAATCTGAATGGTGTGAACACCTCGAACATGATAAGTCCCATTTGCAAAAATGGGGGTGTACTGCTATGGGGTCGTTGACACAAAGTGGTCAACATCTGGCTCTACTTGGGAACACGTTGCTTCATTGAAAGAATGTGAGAATCCATAATCTGCATCTAAGCAACACATAAAATTACATAAGTAGCGTCCATTCAAATATCATCATATAACATTAAGCACATGAAAATCAAAGCTCTTCATTTATTGACTATTCTACCAACTTGAAATTTAAATCTACTCTAACTACAAAACGAAATGCTGAAAAGACAAAGTGTAAGGTTAGGGATACAATACAAAGGATGCCCTGTGGCATCAGATGTGTTCAATATAGTGCATACTGAGCATTTGCTTGCTTTCAGACAAGTCTGTGGGCTGTTTTTCGGATGTGCCATGTCCAATCTTGCATACGGTAGGACTTTGTCTTATCCGAAAATTGAGCTGCTCGTGGCCATAAGATGTATCGAAATAGTTCCTTATTATTTTTCTTTTTCACTTCAGGCTTTTCTTCGGGGCAGACTGTATTGTTGATGATGTGGAACATTATGCTTGTGAAGTATTCAAGATATGTGCGACATGCCTCACTTCATTCTGCATCTATTCTAGATCCTTTTCAATTTCTTCATTAATGTGACCAACCACTTTCTTAGGACATTCACAACAAGACGAGACCTACTTTAATGGATTGGGAGAATTATGATCTGTTGAAATCTCCTTGGTTTTCTGCCATCTATCATTTGGATCAGGCTGAAACTTTTGTACATGTGATTTCCTTTCTTCTAACTTCTTATGCATGGAACTCATTTCTCTGGCCTGCCTTACTATTAATTTCATTTGATTGAGCTCAATTTTCACGAATCTGTCTTGCAGAGTGATATGATTTGCCTCCACAGTTTTCATTTCTCGAGTGTGCTTTGCTTCCATTTCAATTATATGTTTTTGAATAATGGACATCTGATTAGAATGATTAACTTCTATTACCTTTAATCTGTTTTGAATGGTATCCATTTCTTCCATATTTATAACGCATGGTGCTTGTTTCTCCTCTATGGCCAATAATCTACTCTGAAGAGATATTTGATCAACTTCCATGTCGCTTATAATTTTATTATTTTTCACTTTCATGCCCATGAAACAATTTTGCATATAGTTTATGTCTCTCTTATGATTTGCTTGCATGGTGGCTAACTGATTGTTGTGATCAAATTCCATGATGGCCATTTCTTCATCATGGCTTTCTTCCATGGCATTCATTTGATTGGAGTGATTGGATTCCATGATTGTTATCTTTTCCTATAAGGCTAATAACTTGCTCTGCATAGAACCAATTTCCCTGGCGTGATATGTTGTAAATTTTTCTTGATTAAGTTCCATATTTTCAATGAATTGAGCCTGGTTGGCCTCTATGTTCTTTATTACCTGAGCTTGATTTAGTTGTATATCCTTAACCATCTGAATCAATTCACTAACAAGATACTTATCATTGTTAACACTGATTTTACAACTTGTTTCTGCTTCTCCACTATCGTGGATTCGTGTTGTCGTGGTACAAGTGGATTCATCCTGAGAATTGTCATGAAATCTCCTTTTGATAGTTGAGTTCTCTACAATACCACTTTCATTATTTTGCATAGTACTGGGAGCATAGGGTGAGCCACCTTGTTTTATATATTCATCTTTAAAAGCATTGATGGTGTTGAAAATAATACAAATACTCCTCAGGGCAATTTCGAAACCAATCGATAGCATCACCTCTTAAGGAAGAGCCAAAGAGACATATCTTGACATCTTCATGATTATATTGGGAAGGAAGACATTATCTGTTTATTATATGAGTAACCATTAAGAGATGATTTCGAGCAGTGGTTGAATCACCACCCGAAAACACAGGTTTTTTTCGAATGGCCTCTTTTGGCATGTCATGAAGAGGATCACCCATGATGACTTACTTAAATGGAAAAACCAAATGGATGTTAGAGAAAGAGATCCTTGTTCAAGAAAAAATTAAGAGATCCACAAGAAGCGAGCTTCTTAGCAAAAATTCTTGTTAGAAATGAAAGAATTGGAGTTGCCACCTGAACATGAATCTGATTCAAAAACTGAAAAATTAGTCGATAGAAGCAGATGGATATTAGGGAGGGATTCTTGTCTCGGAGTAAAATAGATGAATAAGTGGAGTCGCCACCCAAAAAAGAAGCCAACCGAAATGTCCAGGTGCTAAAGGTGCAAATGATGAAAGGGTTAGTGATATGAAGAAATATACGAATGATGAAGTGATGAAGAGATGAAATGACGCTAGAAAATGTTATGCCGTGTGACAGGCTAATGATTGGCGAAAAAAGATTAGAAGATTAGAAAATGTCGTTAAGACCAAGGACAAAAAAACTCTATCCCTGACAACGGCGCCAAAAAATGTTGTCGCACAGAATGTCTAGGCACCGCGACAACGGCTCAGATCGGGGGCTGTCACCCTGATCCCCAATATCTGCATTTAAGTTGTCTCCTTATAGCAGACTAAGGGGGGTAGATCCTGTGGAAATGGAATGAAGGAGAACTAGTTGGGAACCAACCAGTTCGGGAGACAGTTAAATGACCAAATATTTGTGAAAGATCTAGCAAGATTAAAGGATTCGATTGAATTTAAAAGACTGATACTAGTGCCTTATGGAGTCAACTATCCTGCTAAGGAAATTACAACCAAGTACTTGATGAGAAACTGCTGCTATGCAATGCAAGGAAAATGATTTGAAGGGGCAAGATGAAACAAGCTTCGAAGATGAAAGGTGATGTTAAAAGCCTATAGCACTTAGGTTATAAATAATCTGATCTTACCACTAAGTGCTTAAGCGAGAGTACCAACTATGAAGATGCCACAAGATTACTCAATTAAAAGATATACCATTCGTCACAGATCCACAATAATAAGATATCAATCACACTTGAAAGAATTTCCCAAACATTAATATTCAATAAACATCCAATATTTCAAGTAAATGAAACAAGAGTTAATTACACGATAGACAATTTTAAAATCAGATGCCAATGATCATCAAACTCAGCTGAAGCAAATGAAAGTAACTTAACACTTAAATCTCAATGATTAATCATCAAGAAATACGATGAAATGTAGATACTAAATAAACACTTCATCAAGTAATTTATGGATTAAACGATATTCTAAAATAATGCAAATCCAATAAAAATTCTCATTTTTTTCCTATAGTCAAACTTATGATATATTCTTCAGCAAGATTTCAGATCTGAAATATTAATTGCAGCAGTAATTTAAACCATAGATCAACAAACAAATGATACTAGCACCAATGCCCAAAATGATTAAAATAGTAAAAAATATTGAACTTGAAGAAAAATCAATTTTTAGGGCTTGATTAAGAGAAATTTCAGATCTGATATTTTTATTTCAGCAGTGAAACAGTGACAGATCAGTTAGATAAAACTGCCAAAAATAACTGCCAAATACTTCCAGAAATAGAAAAAATATATTAAAACTTGAAAATTTCAATTTTAAGGCTTTAAGAGAGTTTGATTCAGTAATTTTTAGAACTGATAAGTTTATAACAACAGTAAATTGATAACAGATCAACAAATTGAAAATCCTGAAAATGATTCCCACAATGTCTAAAATTAGTAAGTTTTGCCGAATTTATAACAACAGTGAATTGATAACAAATTAGCAAACTGAAAACTCTGAAAATGATTCCCACAATGTCTAAAAATAGTAAGTTTTGCCGAAAAACTGAAAATTCAAATTTTTTGGACCTTATTTAGGATATGCATAAGAAATATTCAGATATGGTTTTTCACAGTTATGCAGTAATTTCCAGCAAGCTTCAAAGTTAGATCTAGGCAAAATTAAAGATGTCCAAATGGCTAAAAAAATTGAAAATGAAGATTTTGCAATTCTAAACAATTTGACCATATAAATGTGTTTTTAGGTCCTAATTATTTGTGATTTGCTTGCTGTAATAAAATTTGCAGAAAATAAGGGTTTAGAGGTCAAACTCTTAGCCCAAAGCTTTGAAGATCTCACCGTTGAAAATTATTGAAATTTTGGGATAATGTTGTCGCTTGAAAATTAGAATTTTGGAGACCAAAATCCTGCAAAAATAGCTTCAAAAGCCTATACGTCCTCAAGGGTTTAGATCTGGTTCAGATTTGAAGATTTCCTTGGTTGATTTTTCATATCTATTCCTGCAAACAAATATTGAGCCCAGATCTTGCCCTCTAGGGTCTAGATCTGGCTCAGATCTGAAGATTTCTTGGTTGATTTTTCAGATCTATTTCTGCAGACAAATATTGAGCCCAGATCTTTCCCTCCAGGGTCTAGATCTGGGTCAGCTCTGAAGATTTCCTTGGCTGATTTTTCAGATCTAATCCTGCACAAGTGAAAAGAGAAAAACCCAATACCCAATATGTACAAAAATAGAGAAAATCCTGAAAACCCAAATGTTAGAATTCAAAATTATTTTACAAAACTTTAGATCTACACTTGTAAATTACAGATCTATACAATATATTTACAGATCTATACACAAGAGTTGCAGATCTGTTAGATCTGAGGAGCATAAGTCTGATTTCTCTCCCAGATCTGAAGATCTAAGGCTCTTAATAGCCAGATCTAACTTTAAATTCAATGAAAGTTAAGATAATTTTTTTATTTAGGCACAATCTCCTAGAAAAACCCTGCAAAAAATGGAATTTAAGATAATTCCGGGGAATTAGATCTAGAGGGCTCTTCAGATCTTATTTCCTTGTGAGTCAGCTGGTCCAGCCGAGGACTTCCCCAAACGTCCTAATTCTAAATCCAAAAGATTTATGCACACTTAAAGTTAAACTGTTAAATTAATAGAGAAATAAGATAAAAATAAAACTTTCAAGAGTTAGAGATAGCTGCTAACTCAATCCAACTAATATTCTTACCCTAAATTCAGTAACCTAAGCAAGATATTTGTGCAATAGATTACTCTACAAGAGCCATTAATCAACAATTCATTGAAATAATCACCAATAGAATATAAAGAACAAGTTTACCATAAAATGCTGAAGATGAACACCACCATCAAAATAAAATCCTAAGGACTTCGTTTGTATTATTCCAGAAAATATTACAGGAGTGTTTCAAGAGCAAGTGCACGATCAAGAAATCGAATGACTCAAAGACTGACAAAGACCTCTAATTTATAGATTAAAATCTCCAACGACTAGTTCAATTGATCCCTGTCAAAGTAATTTCGACCGTCGAAAAAGATTTGATTATCTTTTAATCTCATTCGTCGAAACTATAAATTTTTCAGGAAATTCGAATTTATCATTTAATTCTTTTTTTAATTAACTCAAAAATAATATTTTTGAGTTAATTACCTCAAAAATTTGACTATGACTTAACCACCAACGCTCAAGGGTCCAAATTTTTTCAAAATTCTCAATATACCCTTGGTCTGGGACCTTTAAAAATTTATTTTTTAGGGACCCACGAATTTTGCCTTTGAAGAATTTAATTTTACCTAGGACATAAAATTAATTAAATTTCTGGCTTAGGATTTTTAATTTAATTTGGCTAAAAAATTTAATTAATTGACTAATGAGTTGATTAATTATTTTTTCCAACCCACTAATACTTTAGCCATGGTGTCTAACTGTAAGGGACCATGCACTAAAATATTTTACAACAAGATATTACAATTTGACACATGAAAAGAAGAAATCCCATTTGGAATAGACCCTCAAATAGCTACCCAATTTTGCGACTCAAAACATGATTTAGTAGACTAAGTAATTTGTAATAAAATAATTTAGCCAATTAGCTAGGATTATTCCCAAATTACTTTTTACAAAGACTCGATAGAAAATACTAAGACTCTCTTAGTATCTTGATGACAAAATCCACCCTAGCTTTGGGGTGAAGCTAGAGGGGAAAACTTTGCCGATCACTTGTGTCGAGAAACACAAATGAATAGTGAGACAAAAAACCTCCTAGGATAGAAATCGTCACTAAAATATTAGGTTTACTTAGGTTGTTACATACATGATGGTCTTACTAAGATAATTTACATTATAAACATGCAGAATGGGTTTACATTATTTATAAAACTGTCAACTGATGATGAAATCTGAATGGTGTGAACACCTCGAACATGATAAATCCCATTTGCAAAAATGGGGGTGTACTGCTATGGGGTCGTTGACTCAGAGTGGTCAACAGTGCCCTATTCTTGACACCCATAGCATTGAATTTTAGCCATTATTTTTTTTTTTTTTTTTTTTTGAGGACCGATCTTTACAAAATTTCCTGTTCTCTTTGTCATTGTAGCATATTCCTGATTTTTCTCACCTTATCCCACATCAGATTTTGCCTTTAGCCTTGATTCTTCAATCTTGCATAGTGACCACAGTTCATTGAATGGAGTAGCTTCTTTCTTCCCATAAATACTTGAAGTAAAGTTACCGCACTCCTCCGGTAGTGCATTAAGTTCTATTGTAGTCATTTCTTTATCAGACTTGATTTCTCCTAGATCTTGAAGTCGATCCATGATCTCAGATATCCTCATAAAGTATGAGGCTATTCCATCTTCTCTTGACATCTTCAACTTGTAGAGTTCTTTCCTTAATGAGATGACTTCTCCAATAGTGCTTACAGAATACAACTCTACTAGTTTGTCATATATTTCTTTTGAAGTTTCAAGTTTAGATACATATGGGATGAGGGGATCCTTGATGGATTCAATGAGAATCCTTTGAGCACTAACTTTCCCTTTCATATATTTCGCAAGAGCTTGAGCACCTTCCTTTCCTGGTTTAGTGAGAGATCCTTTGACAGGTTCCATAACCTCATTTTCAATGAGATTCAGATCTGTCCTTTTCTTCCATGCAAGATAGATTGAAACCCCAACCAATTTGTTGCTCTCCTTACAAAATGCATTTTGACAGATTCAGACATAAATATACTTACTTGATAAAATGCTCCTTCCACTTGTTGCTTCCTTGAATTTGATGATGATATAGATGATCAAAATCTTCTCGTTGATGAAGATAGATTTCTTCTTCAAGAATGATCCTTGACCCCTCAAAGAGGGAGATCACTTAGTTGCTGATGACTTCTTGATGGTCTCATTTAATGGAAGGAACCTTACTTCAATGAGAGGGAAATTGCCTTAAAACCCTTTTGAAGATGATGAGAATGCCCCTTGATCTAGCCTTCTTATCCTTCAAGATATTTTGACTCCTTTGGTGATGATTGAGTGCGGATCCTAGAAATGCTTCTAGGGTTTTGACTTTCTCCAAGATGGCGACGTGATCTTTGTCCTTGAAGTGCTTCTCTTGGATGTATAGACCTCAAGTTTGATTTGTAGATTTCTTCAACTTGATGAGGGTCTTGATGATGACTAGAGTATTCCAAGACTTCTTTTGAAGTAGACTTCTTCTTCGATCTAGGGTTTGATACTTCGATGTAGATCTTGAATTTACTTTGATAACCTTCGATTTTCTCCTATGTCTTTCTCAAGATTTGATCCTTGAGTGTCCCTTGATAAGATGCCCTTCCTTGACTTTGTCACCTTAGCTCTAATACGATGTTGAGAAATCTAGGGCATCAAGTGTTAGTTGATTTCTCTACTTATGATAACTGCTTGTGAATGCTTTTTTACTTCTTAGATTATAATCTTCTTTTGCTTATGTTATTATAGTGTTCTTCTTCATCAAACAACTACCAATGCATAAACCATAAGAGATAAGAGACACAGAATATAAGCTATTAGCCAGGGCCAAAACCTCTCCCACTTGAGAGGAAAACCCAAACAAATTCTTTTTCTTATTGAGACTTCAATTGACGAATACCAAGACCAAGACCCTTGACCCACTTGCCACTTCAAGACCAAGACACAAGGCTTCCTTGATGAGATCCTTAGTCAACGATCCTTCTGCTCCTTCCTCCTTCTTAGCTTCTTCTTCAACCTCGACCTCCTTCTGCTTCAAACCTTCGACCTCCTTGAATTAGGTCTTCAATCTTAATTCTAAAACCCTAGCTCATGCATAATACCTTTTCTTATGCCTTGATTTCCTTCGCTTTGGATAGGGTCTCCTTCTATTTGGAGTCGGCTTCCTTCTTGACTTGACCTTCTTCCAACTCGGCTACCCAAGAGGACTGCAATTCCTCTAGGCTTCTTCTACTGCAATTGATCTCTTGCTTCCTCACACATGTGGAGAAAATTAATCCAAAAATAGATCAGAAAAGAGCTCAGTTTATACTCGTCCCTCCTTTGCTTGATAATAGGTTTCCTTGATGAACTTCGCACCTCCTATTGCAGACTTGATGATGATCGAAATTTTGATCTTGAAATGAGGCCGAGTTGCGCTATTTATAGTTGTTTCCCCATCAAATAAGCCAACTTGTTGGAGGGTGAGCCGACGTGTCATTTGGAGGAGACCATTTATTCTATTTTGAAGTCGACTTGCTAGGAAATGCTTGTGCTTGTCTTGGAGGGTCTTTTGACTCTTTCAATG
Organism: Pinus albicaulis; assembly: GCA_034641835.2. Taxonomy (NCBI): domain Eukaryota; kingdom Viridiplantae; phylum Streptophyta; class Pinopsida; order Pinales; family Pinaceae; genus Pinus; species Pinus albicaulis. The sequence continues at coordinate 892,990,497 of CM076569.1, forward strand.
ACTTATACAAATATGTAACATGCCCAAGAAGGGTCCTTAATACATGACATAGACTCAAATTGACTTTTATGACTAGATGATAAATCCTAAAGGCTCACAATGGGAGCCATCACTAAAAATAAAATTCCTTGCTCATGAAACCGATGAGACAAGCATTACAATAGTAATTTTATTTTTCTTCTTTACATTAATTACATAAAATCACAATTACACGTCATTATGAAGACCGAACCTAGCTACACTTTTCAACAGACCCTATGGTCAAAACCCTTCTCCTAGCACACACATAAATTGGAGTTCGATTGACCTCATTTGGCATTTCACTCACTCATCCATTCAATTTGAAACAGGAAGAAGATCTATCCACACGTGCGAGGAGAAGAAGAAGAAGATTTGTTCTGCGTTGACCATCTATTTGACTTATGTTTAACCAACATTGACTTGGGATTATTTGTTGATGTTTGACTGAAATTTTGATTGATCTTGGAGGCCAAAATGATCTCTGATTCATTGACTAAGGTTGATTGAAATTATGCTCTTGTTCTGGCTCGTTGACCAAGGGTTGACTGCAGGTCAACTTATGTGATTTGACTAAGATTTTAACTATGGCTCATTGGCTGTAATTTGATCGAATTTTGGCTCGTTTTGACCATCTGTCTTAGGCTGAAATTCGGCCCCTCTGTTGTAGACTTTGACTTGGACTAACATTGACTATTTCTCTCTCCTTTGACTGGTTTGACTTGGCATTTATTGAGGTTAGAAGATTGGAATTTTGATTTGAATATTATGATGTACGTTTTGATGAATTGAACTCTCTCTCATAAGGAAAAATTTCTTGGTTTTCCCCTTTGTGGGTTTTGCCTTGGTCGTTGACCAAAATTTTGGTGTCCCTTATCGTTGTTTACTGTGATCTCTATTGCTCTATTGAAGAAGTTAATGGTTCAAAATTTTCATGTATAACTACTTAATGATTGGAATGCTCTAAGAAGTCTAATTATATTATTGGAAGTCGTTATTAGTTTGAAAAATTGTACTGGTCTTGATTGCATTAGAAAATCAACATGGTATCAGACTTTGGTGAAGGGAAAGAGCATTGAAATCACCTTGAAGAGCATTGGGAACACTTTGAAGAGCATTTGGATTCTACATCTTTTCTTTTCATTGGTTATCTTCATCATGAATTCCTTCATGAAGACTAAAAATAAGCTTGAAGGAGCTACAAACAACAGGGCATGGAAGACTAGAATTGACCTTATCCTTGCAAGACATAAGGTCTTGGATACTTTTTTTGGAAAAGTTACTAAACCAGCTGATCAAGCAGGAAAGGACAAGTTTCATGAGGATGACATCTTGTCCATAAGCATCATTTTGGAATCTATTAGAGATTTGATTCCTTATATTGCTCATCTTAAATCTTCCAAGGAGATGTATGATGCCCTTGTTACCCACCACCAGTGAGTGACCCCATAGGGGAATCTTTCTCCTAGTTGTCTTCAGCCTGTTGACCACTCTGTGTCAACGACCCCATAGCAGTACACTCCCATTTTTGCAAATGGGATTTATCATGTTCGAGGTGTTCATGCCATTCAGATTTCATCATTAGTCGACAGTTTTATAAATGATGTAAACCCATTATGCATGTTTATAATGTAAATGATCATAGTCAGACCATCATGTATGTAACAACCTAGGGAAGCCTAGTATTTTGGTGATGACTTCTATCCTAGGAGGCTTTTCGTCTCACTGATTCATTTGTGTTTCTCGACACAAATGATCGGCAGAGTTTTTTCCCTCCAACCTCACCCCAAAGCTAGGGTGGATTTTGTCGTTAAGATACTAAGTGAGTCCTAGTGTTTTTTATTGAGTCTTTGTAAAGTAATCTAGGAATGATCCTAGCTAATTGGCTAGATCATTTTATTACAGATTGCTAGGTCTACTAGATCATATTTTGAGATGCAAAATTGGGTAGCTTACTGAGGGTCTGTTGCAAACGAGTGTTCCCCTCATGGTTTAATGTATTAATCTTATGTAAAGAGGGTTGGAAAATAATTAATCCCCTCATGAGTCAATTAATTAAATTTTCTGACAAAATTAAATTAAAAATCCTAAGCCATAAATTTAATTAATTTTACGTTCTAGGTAAAATTAAATTTTTTAAAAACAAAATTCGTGGGTCCCTAAAAAATAAAATTTTAAAGGTCCCAGGCCAAGGGAATATTGAAGATTTTGAGAATTTTTGGACCCTTGGGCCTTGGTAGTTAAGCCAAAGTCTTTTTTTTGAGGTAATTAAAAGGGAATTAATTGAAAAATTCGAAATTCCTCAAAAAATTATAATTTCGACAGACGAGATTAAAAGATAATTAAATCCTTTTCGACGGTCGAGATTACTTTGACGGGGATCAAGTGAACTAGCCATTGGAGATTTTACCTATAAATTAGAGGTCAATGTCAGTCTGATTTTCATCCGATCTCTTGATTGTGTACTTGCTCTTGAAGCTCTCTTGTACTACTTTTCTGGAATAATACAACCGAAGTTTTTGGGGTTTTATATGATGGCTGTGTTCCTCTTCGACATTTTATGGTAAACTTTTTCTTTATATTCTGCTGGTAATTATTTCAATGAATTGTTGATTAATGACTTTTGTAGAGTAATATATTGCACAAGTATCTTGCTTAGGTTACTGGATTTAGGGTAAGAATATTAATTGGATTGAGTTAGTAGATATCTTTAACTCTTGAAAATTTTATTTTTTATCTTATTTCTCTATTGATTTAACAATTTAACTTTAAGTGTGCATAAATCTTTTATATTTAGAATTGGGCGTTTGGGGAAGTCCTTGGCTGGATCAGCTGACTTCCAAGGAAATAAGGTCTGAAGAGCCCTCCGGATCTAATTCCCTGAGCTTATCTTAAATTATATTTTTGCAGGGTTTTTCTAGGGCTTGTGCCTAAATTAAAAAATTATCTTAACTTTTATTGAATTTAATGTTAAATCTGGCTATTAAGAGCCTTAGATCTTCAGATCTGGGAGCGAAGTCAGACTTATACTCCTCAGATCTGACAGATCTGCAACTCTTGTGCATAGATATGTATTTTTAGTGTAAATATTTAGAATTTTTTTAGTTTCTGATTTCTAACTCGGAGTTTCATTTTTCGATTTTTGCTGGGTATCTGGGTTTTCTTGTTTCTGGTTTGTGTAGGTGATCTTTGAGGGTTTTCAGTGAAATATTTTAGATTTGAGACAGATCTAGGCCCTGGAGGGTAAGATCTGATCTTAAGATCAAGATTTTGCAGAAATATTCTAGTCAAATTTTAAATCTGAGTTAAAATGTAAATTTAACTGCTGGACAAAAGGAAAATTTTGATTTTTTTTTTATGCAGCAGCTGTGCCTGCGTTTTCTCTGTTGCTCTCGCTTTGCTGCGGTTCCACCCTTCTTCCCTTGTTGCCTATGCGTACCCTTTCTCCACATTGCCATTTCTTCCCCTCATCCCTGCATCGTTCCTATTTCTGCCTTTTTCTTTTTTTGCGTTTCCCTTTCTTCCTCATCTGTCACGCTGGCTGCATGAGCTCGTCATTTCCTTCACGCAGTCTTGCTTTCGCACCCTCTCAAACCTTGTTCACGTTGTTCGCTTCCATAGTCTTCCCTCGATTTCGTTTCTCGTCCTCCCTTTCTCATTTTGCTGCACGCTGCCTAAGCTTCCATCGCTGTCTTCTCTCATCTGCTGCGCCTATCCCGCTCCTTCCTTCCGCTATCACACCTCCATCTCTCACACTGTCCTCCGTCCTTCATCTCCTACTCCCTTCTGCGTGCCTTGTTGTCGTTGCCCAGTTTCCCTTTCCTTTACGCTGCCCTCGCAACCTTATTCCTTTCCTTCTATGTGATTTCCATCGTATCCTCCGTTGTCGTCTTCCTGCTCGAACCCTTCACTGCTCCTCCTCGCTGTCGACTGCCTGCGTGAGCTCCTTCTGCTTCTGTTCCCTTCCAATCCTGCACACGCTCTAACCCAATCCCTAACATAACTTTAGACTTTAACCTTATGACTTTCGATTTCAATTATTTTAGGTTTGATTTTTCTTTTTAGATTTGATTTTTTTATTAACATTTCGATTTTGATTTTGATTTAGTTTGACATTTAAAAAAATATAAAAATTTATTTTTATTTTTTGACTTTGATATTCGATTTTATATTTTTAGGTTGCATTTTTTTTGACATTTTAAAAAATTTAAAAATTAAAAACAAAACATTTCATTTTTTTTTTTTTTTATTATTTCTTTTAGTTTGTATAAAGGTTTGATTAACATTTCAATTTTCTGTAAATTTCATTAACTTTTAAAAAATATTCAAAAGTTTCAAAAAATCAAATTTTAAATTCTAACTTTAAAAATTTTAAAAATCAAAGATTTGTCTAAAGTTTAATTTTTAATTCTTTTTGTATATAAATTTTGGAATTATAATTTTTGGGACATTGAGGTTTTTATATCCTTTAAGCTTGTGGAGAAATTTCTATAGTTGATGCATTTTAATTTTTAAGTATCTTAAGTTTGACTATAGAGAAAATTTAAATTTTGGATTTGCATTATCTTAGATTATCGTTTAATCCATAAAGTGCTTGACAAAGTGTTCTATTAACATTAAATTTTCATGGTATATCTTGATGAATGATTACTGAGATTTAAGTGCTAGTTAATTTCATGTACTTCAGCTGGGTTTGATGATCATTGACATCTGAGGTTTGGAATGTTTTTTGTCTATTAAAATCACCTAATGTGTAATTAAGTCTTATTTCATTTACTTGAATTTGGATATTTATTGAATATTAATGTTTGGAAAATTCTTTCAAGTAAGTGTGATCGATATCTTATTATTTTGGATCTGCGACGAATTGTATATCTTTTAAATTAAGTAATCTTTTGGCATCTTCATAATTGGCCCTCTCGCTTAAGTACTTAGTGGTTAAATTAGATTATTTGGAATCTAAGTGCTTTAGGCTTTTAACATCACCTCTCATCTTCGAAGCTTGCTTCATCTCACTTCGTCTTCAAATCATTATCTTTGCATTTTGCATTGCATAGCAACAGTTTCTCATCAAGTACTTGGTTGTAATTTCCCTAGCAGGATAGTTGACTCCATAAGGCACTGGTATCAATCATTCAAATTCAATCGAATCCTTTAATCTTGCTAGATCTTTTACAAGTATTTCGTCGCTTAATTGTGTCTCTCGAAATGGTTGGTTCCCAACTAGTTCTTCATTCCATTTGTATAGGGTCTACCCCCTTAGTCTTCTATAAGGAGGCAACTTAAATAGAGAGATTAGGGATCAGGGTGACAACCCCCAATCTGAGTCGTTGTCGCGGTGCCTAAACATTCTATGCGACAACACAAGCTATAGCCAACAACTCTTGAATCTTTATAGCCACTAGTGTAGCCGATGTATGTGCCAATTGATCTCCACTCCCTGGGCCAGTCATATGTCCCCTTGCCCATCTGTCGAGAGCGTATATTTGAAGGTGGGCCATCCAATCCTAAAGGTATGTCTTTCATTTTGCAATCGGGTGTTTATGCTTGTTTTTCCTTGGGCACTTTGGGTATGGATTATTGGGTGACTTGGAAGGAGGAAGGGTTTTGACTGTAGTCTTGTTCCCTCCCTTAAATGGGGGGTTAATCCTTAATCCTAATCCCGTGGGATCTCCCCTATTGGCTTATAACTTCAGGTGGTGCACTACTTGGGAAACCCTGATTTCGGTAGTGCGGTCTCGTTTTCTCGTTCCACGTTTTTCATTCCCCTTCGCACATTACATGCCCCTATTTCATCATCTTCCCTCTGTGGGTCGCATGACCATTGGTCTACAAGGCTCTCGTACTCCCCCTCCCCTTGTCCATATGTTTGGGTCGGGCCTAGAACGTTGTCCCAGAGGTTGATTTATCTAAAAAAAAAGATTACAAGCATATCATGGCCACATACAAAATAAAATAATTTCACAAAATGCAAAAGATGGCCGGGACAATATATTAGCATGCAGGCAAAAACCAAACATGAGCGCTACCCTTTCATTATGGCCATCACCCTAGTTCCTAGGGCCCCATGAGTGCCCCCCTTATCATTAAGGAACCCATGCATGTCCCAACCCTTGGTGGGCGATCAACTGCCCCACCTTAAGGGGGTAATCATTACTTATATCATACACAACATGCTCTCATCCTTTGGAGCCCCAAGTAGTATAATAAAAAAGAAATCAAGAAAAGACAAAAGGCAAATGAAGAACGGTGGAAAACAAAGGCGGGGGTAACTCATGTATCACGATTGCTCCCTCCTACATCTATACACCCAAATATGTGGATATCCCTCATCATTACCACCCTTGAACCCATGGCATTTGGCCTCAAGACCCCTTTGTCCCGATCCACCTCATCATCATCCACATGACTCGTATCACTTGAAGGATGTACCTTGGAAATGTATTTCCCTTTAGGGGTTGGGAACATCTAATAGGGTTGTTTATTTACCACTCTTACCTAGGGAGGTAACACTAGGACATGCTCAAAGCCCCAAATTTGGAAGGGAAGCCCAGTATGGAGTCTTATTTATGCCCTTGACTAACAAGCTTGGTTCGCTTAGATGCACTAATGAATTATTTACTTGATGGTGAGGAGACACATTAGATATTATGCGTAATTGGCTTGTGGTTTCATCATGGGATGGGAGCCATGGGACTCTGTCACGTGATCGAGCATTATCTCATATCATGGGCACCCTCAACACCTTCAACAACTTGTTCATTGCCCCACATTATTCGCGAGATGATGCACTTGGACCAGTGTTGCCCCCAGCTGGATTAGTAGTGTACACATGGTTTGGCAATTGATCCAAGGCCCAAAGGAGGTTTGTCTCTCCCTTGAGACATGGGAGGGCAAGCACCATCGTCGGTGCCTTCATTTGGAGCAGTTTGCAGGCTTATCTTTCACCAGGAGACCCATGAGATTAGTATTTGTACCCCAGAGCCACTTTGGAGCACCACATGATGACTTACATGGACATCAAGGGGCCACCCCCTTGCGCATCATCTATGGAGCCTTCTCTCTCATTTTGGCACTTCGAGGACTCAACGTGGCCTTCCAACGACCTCATTTCATCATGACGTCATCATTTCGACCTACTAATGGATGGATTTCTCATTACTTTATTAGCTACTTGGTGGGTTTGTCACCAAGATTTGTTATTTGCACATTATTTAATAATTGTTGGGGCTAATTAGGCTAAATCAAATTAGGAGAGACTCATACAAATAGAACTAGCTCTCATTGTGAGAGAGCATCATCATCCCTTGGAGTTCTCTTGTAAAAATAATTTTGCACTTCTTTTCTTGGATGAATTGGTTACTCTTTGATGCATTTCGATATTTTTGGAAGCTAGATTTTCGGTCTTTCTTGGAGCTACTTCTTTGATCTATGGTTGGATATATCTCTTGTCATCTTGTAAGTGCTATTTTATTGAAGTTTTTTCTTGGAATAATGTCTAATGTGTGGAATTATTGCAACTAGCTAAATCTATTGTGCCCTAATTTGTTGAATATCATTTTAAAAGATTGTTTGGTTGTAAATTGCACATGTTACTCATTGCATGACAATTAAATGAATGTTCCTAGTGGATTGAAATTTATTTTCTCCATGAAAGTCCATAGATCTTGTGTGGGTAAATGTTAAAGCTTGGTTGCTAGGGCATCCATCTTTAGCCTCCTTGAGGACGAATTTGGAAAATCTTAAATCATCATAGACTCCATAGCCAAGGGAAGTAGGCACTAGTCCATGAACATTGGTGATCACCCCCTCCTTTCTCTTTCTTTTCTCTCCTTTAAGTTTTCAGCCCCTCTCCTTTAGATGACTAGCTAGTGCATCCTGCGAATTTCATTAGAGAAGGAATTTTGGGAATGTGTTTGGATACTACTCTTCCTTGGTGTTTTCTCTAGAAGATCTCAAATTTTGGTCGAGTTCCCAAGGTGGATTCTCCATAAACTTTTATGCCCTAGGTGTGCCCTAAAAGGGAAACCTAGCTTGAAACTCTTAGATAGGTGGCTTTCTTGAGGGTCTTATGAACTTAGTATTTAGTGGAATAAACCCTAAGAAAGCCTTTCCTCTCTCTTACCTCGACCTTGTGAATACTTTGGAAGAATTTCTTCCCACGTATATCCTAAAAACCCTAGGTCTAGCATAAGTCCTAAATTGGGTCTCTAAGACAGATGTGATAATGATGGAAAAACCCCCCAAGACAGTAAAAGTGAAGTATGATAGTGACAATGTTATATACTATGCTCTTGTGACAATGTCATATGGAGGCCTGTGCATGCCTCTCTAATATTCTTGTCTGATGCTAGATTAGCCCTAGGTGGCCTAGTGTGATTAATGATTGAAGACTTAACTCTCATGATATTTTTACGTTGTATCTCAATTGAGCATTTGATGAATATCTAATAGAAGAAGAATCTGGTTGGGTTTTCAACTTTTCCCTCTTGTGGGGTTTTGTCTTGGTCTCTGACCTAAATCCTGGTGTCTCTATTGTGCATGCTTTTCTTCTATTGTTCCTTTATTGTTCTACTGCATTGTTGATGCTATTGTTCTCTCTACATAATTGCTAATGATGAAATGATGTTATGGGGTGAATGTTATATGAGAATGTTGAATTTTTTAAAATTTCAATTATCTACAGCAGAGAACAATCTAGCCCTAAAAATTAACAAATAATATATTTGGCACATGGCTTCTTTCATAATGAAATAGTGTCTCAACGATAACAATGGTGCTCTTAATTTGTGGTGAACAAACGGTGCAGTGGTATGGTCACTCTCCATTCGAATAATTGAGATATGACTAACATTTTCTCTCGTGGTTTATAGAGCAAGATCTATCCTTGCATGTTTCCAAGCATAATCCGGTAAATTGAACGAGCTCATTGGTCTAAGCTGGTAAATTGACTGAGCTCATTGGCCTAAGGTAAACATTTTTAGAGCTTGTTCACAATTAGCAATTTGTTCTACTACTCACACCTACACAAGCTTGTCCTTTACCTTGAGAGTGGATGCTGTCAAGTTGTCTAAGTCAAACTAAGTCATAGAGCTCCCTTTCTATACTCGACGGCTCTGACTCAGTTTGATTCTTGGCCCTTTGGAACACCCTCCTTAGGTTAGGAATATTTTTTCCTTAGCGTAAGTGAGAGGCAAGGCCATTGAGGTGACAATGGGTGGCTTGCCTGAGAGTTGCCTCTTGGTTCTTCTGCTGTGGTTAGGACATTTCCCTCTATGAGAGAGTTTGAAGTGAACAAATGTCAAATACTTGGGAAGCTTCAGAGTGAAAGGGCGTTGCTGTTGTGATGATCATCATGCCGAATGCTGCAACAACAAAGTCAGTTTTAAAGTTCTCTTGGTAGAACGTAGGGAGCTTCTTAAACCAAACTGTGAAGTCTAGAGCACTCCATAGGTGCTCAGATAAATGTACCCTAGCAATAAATGGTATTTGGTTTGTTTACTTTACAGTTGCATTCTTTGTCAGCATGCAACCTGTTGCTTTTTTTCTTTGATGGAGTCTATCTTCCTGCAACTCAAACTCATTGTTTACATTCCTTCATTATAACTAAATCAAGAATGATCTCCAAACATTATTTCTCTTGGATATTTTCTAACAATCCTACTTAAATTCTGTCTATTGAAATTTGAGCATTTCGATGAAGTGATCGTTAAATGCATTGTTTTTCTGATTAGTAATATTTGTCTTCATCTATGCATTCACCCTCTATCGTTTTATTGTAACCAAAGCACAATGATAAGGCACTCACTTCCATTAATTTCCTACACTTGAACTTGAAATGACAGAGTGTTGTGTAGACAATATGCACATCAACACAAATCAAGGCATGAAGTTATATATAGAGAGAATGATATGCTTAGCCTTGTTTATAGCATGGGTGATTACAACAATGGCTGGGACGTCTTGATATGGTTTTCCCAAAGACCGTCGACTCTCTGCAAGGCATATCTTCCTCCTCTCTCTTATCGCTTATTCCTATTTTAGATTATTACATAAGTAACTCATAGTTGATATAACATTGGCATAATTAATACTTTGAATGGTGAATGGTGTTGGGACTGGGACTCCTACTAACATGCTAACTGCTATTGGAACTAAGGTCTTATATGTTTGTATATAATTCATACCTGTTTGTCCCATGAGTCCAGTACATACTTTTCTAAATGCATTGAAGATTTCATTAAACATAAGCATTCTTTTGATTTTGCTTGTTTGCTTTTACTAATTTTCGTCTAGGGATGGGGTTCTGTTCCTAGAATCATGAATATGTTTTATTAGTTTTAACTTTTTTCTAACTTAATAACCATGGAGATTATGGATACAATAAGCAAAGAAACAATAGATGTTTTATATTATTGTTTTGTGCTTTTAGAGTATCTTCAGTGTCCACTATTTGACAAGCCTATTATATACTGAATACTTCGCTTCTATTGGCATATTATGGATATTCAGTCGGTGCAGAAGAGCCTTTTACAAACAGATACTCAAGCCAAGACGGACAGTTCTCCTGTGACTGTTGCAGATTACGGTATGCGTAGTATTGTATTCCATGAGACCTTTGAGATGATTGAATATTTGCTTCCTTATGCAATGGGTGCTTATCAAACTATATTCGCAAAAAGAGCTCTACACTTTTTTAGTTCTAAAAATATTCGCTATAATTGCCTTAGTCCTTTTCTTTACCAAGTATGCAATTCATGTTATTACCATACTTACAAAATGAATAACATTTTAGAATTTTTGATTGCTGTGTTTTTTATCAGCCATGACAAGAGTTTGTACCTGCCAAAGTAAATGCATTATCTGTTATTGATTTTGTTCTTGTAGATCTCTTCACCGATTCATTGATTTAAAATTTTAAACCTTAATGTTGCTGTATTATTATTGTTTAAAATTTGTTTTTTTCATAAAATAAAGTGATTGATTATTCATTGTTCTTGACTGCAAGCAAGGCACATATTTTGTCATTTTTTGATTTCCTTTTTAATCAACTTAACTCAATGTCATTCTTAATGTTGAATTCATCTGCTATTGTTAGATCATGTTTGGGAAGATGATATGTATGTTTAACTGCATATAGTACTCTGGTCTGATTTGCATACCCTTCACCAACACAGTGGCCCCTCTCTTCATGAACTGGCAAGGCGCAGTCTCTCATAACTTGTTGGCTCAACTCCAATTTGACTTGACCCAACCTTATGCTTGTACAGGTGCTTATCGGCAGTTATGTGCATATTCTTAGCAGGTCACAAGGTGATGTCTATGTACATATGCAAGTATGCACATGCAAGTGACCAAACCCTAACCCTAGTTACCAAGAAATAAATGAAAGAAATTTTAAAAGGGGATCCCACAAGTAGGCTAGTGCCTCTATTCAATTGGGCAATGGAGTCAAAGAAGGTGAGGTCAATGATAGAAAGACTTGGATGACGAGGGTCGAAGATTAAATAGCTTCTCTTAGAAACCCTAGTGACTTCTTTGAGAAGGAGATTTAAGGTCAAAATATGCATGCAACAAGTTCCTTTGATGGATTCAGGAGGGGCAACGACGAGGCTGCAGTGTTATATGTTCTCTAAAAGTTGAGCTTGACATCCTCTTCACTGTGTGGGAAAGGTGTCAAGCCATCCCTCAAGGGGTGTCTACTACATATGTGATGGACCACCTGAAACATACTCTCAAGATCAAGTGAGATCAACATCATTTGGGACAAAACCATTAAATCATCAGAGTGGACCATATTCAATCTTAGGGGTACAAAATACTTCAAGCAAACCTTTCCTTCAAATTTCTTTCTAGCTCATGATTTATAAACAAATTGCCACACTTGTGTTAGGGATGATTATGCAATTAGCCCTGTTACCCACGACCTGTGGGTAGTGTATATAGGAGAATTTTTTTCTCCTAGATGGTCCTCAACCCGCAGCCAGCAGCGCCTTGAAGTCGTAAGATAGCTCAATTTGCCATTTTCTCTGCCACTTGAGCCAGCCATGTGGTCCCTCAACCACTAGTCATGAATGTATGTTTGAAGGTGGGCCCTCCGACCCCAAAGGTATGGCTTTTCATTGGTATAGTTGAGTAATTTTCCTTACTTGTCATGGGCAGTTTTGGACATGGATTGGCAAGGGGATTCAACATGGTTTAGGTTTGTATTTTTGTCTCCATTGCCCGATTTCGTGGTTACCCTTGTATCCTAGTCCCGTGGGATCTCCTTAACTGACCATTTGGCTTTTGGGTTGGCACTACATGGGAAATCTCGATTTTGGTTGCGTTCTCCCGCTTTCCGTATCATCTACATCACTCCCCTTCCGTTCATTTTAGCCCTATTCATCTATTTTCCCATCCAGGTCCACATGTGTCCTCTGGGTCCACATAGAGTTAGCCTCCCCCTCCCCTTGTCCACACCTTGGGTCGGGCCTGGAATGATGTCCCAGAGGTTGATGCTGCTAAAAAGAAAAGTAAAAGCATAATTTGGCCACTCTCAACAGGAAATGTACCACAAATGCAAAAGATGGTCGGGACATACAAATTTAGCACGTGGGCAAAAGCCAAACTTGAGCTCTACCCCTTATCCATGGCCATCACCCTAGTTCCTATGGGCTCTAGATGAACCCCCTATATCATTAAGGAACCCATGATTTTCCCAACCCTTGGTGGGCGATGAACCGCCCCACCTTAAGGGGGTATTCACTGCTACATATTACACATCATGCTCTCAAACCCTGGAGCCCCGAGCAGTTATGAAGAAAAATCAGTGAAAGGCAAAAGACATATGAAGAAGGGTGGAAAAACAAAGGCTGGGGTAACTCATGTACCACTATTTGCTCCCTCCTACACTCATATACCTGGGTGTGGGCGTCCCTTATTTTAGCTACCCTGACTCCTTAACATGTTGTCTAGATGTTTTCCCTAATCCCCACTATGTTCCATCATTATATCATTTGTCACCTACCATTTGAGGAATCTACCACGGACATGTCACCTCCTCTAGATGTTGAAACCACCTAATAGGGTCCCTGGCTAACTCCCTATTGAGCTTGGAGACACTCGTACATTTCAAAGACCACTATGGAAGGGCATGCCACCATGAAGTGCCCCATTGATTCCATGACTTGTAAGCTCTTTTACTTGACTATTCGAATGATTTGTTGTATTGGAGGGCAAGGCGACACATTGGATCTTATGTAGGATTGCATGTGGATTGCCATTTCGAGCTTGGTCTCCCTATACGGGGTCCTAGCCCTCCCGAGGGCAACATTGGCATTTGTAGGGTAGCGTTGAGAGCCATGGGTCTCCACCATGGCCGAGATGACTTCAAGGATCCCCAACAGTGTTCGTTGATTGCTCATATTCCACCTTTTGGATGAGGATGATGCACCTGGTTCACCATGCTCAGTTGGCTCCACAAATGCACTATGCACTTGGCAGATGTTCCAGGGTCCAAAGGATTGTTCCCCGTTGTAGAGGCAGGGCTTATGTCATCATTATAGCCCTTACAAATGGTCTACAGGCATTTTCGATCCATTTGGAGACCCATGAGGATGACCTTGTGCCCCCACACCCATTAGGGAGCACCACAAGTTTTTGCGTGGAGAACAAGGGGCCACCCGCTTGTCCACTATGATGGGAGTCCATTCTTACATTATGGCACCCTTTGGACTTTGTTAGGCCTCCTCAAAGGCCCAACAACTCACTCAGTTGACCATTCGACCCTCTTGAGAGGCTTATTCATGTATTATTGGGCTATTTGGTGGGCTTGTTACCAAAAGTTAGTGTTATTATGCACATTGTTTTACTCTAGGGGCTAAATTAGGCTTAATTAGCTAAATCAAATTCATTAGAAAGTGTATAAATAGAAGTGAGGTGAATCATTTGTATCATCATCACTTGGATTGGATCATCTCTTGTGAGATTTTCGCTATCTTTTGAGGATGAGATTTTTGGGGTGAATGGATGAATTTCGATGTTTGGATAATGTTCTTTGCCTTGGAGCTTCTATGATTGGCATATCTTGGTGATTGGATATGTTCTTCTTACATGTAAGTAATATTTTAATACTATTCTTGTTATTTATCTTGCTAGAATCATGATGCTGCGATTTTCGCTGTTCTAGGGTTAATTTGTTGCTTTTCTTAGAATGAAATTGCATCTCTACATAGCATTGTATCATGTATGGGCCATGTTTGAATGAATGAATGTTCCTAGGGACACTCTTGTTAAATTTGTCTTGATAAGTCACCAAATATTGCTGAACAAAGTATAAATGACCTTGAAGCTGCTTCCATTAAGCCCTGAAGCCTAGCAAATTTTCTTTTTAGACCTCCTTGACAAGTGGAAATCAATCCGAACCTTAAATCTTCCATGACTCCATCTCTCCCAAAGGACAAAGGACTGGTCCTCCTCTGGTGATCACCTTAAAGTTCATATTTTCCCTCACCTTCCTCTCTTTCTAGGTCTAACCCCATTGGGTCTCCTAGGGCATTAAATTCCTTGCAAACAACCCATCAAAAAATTCTGATCTCTTGGTATCTACTGCGCTGGTGAGTCTCCTAGGTATCCTCCAATTTTGAAGCCATTCCGACAGTTTGATTTTGAGATATCTCAAGCCGTAGCCTCGAGATCAAATTTTGCCCTTAGATTCCCTAGGCTAGTTACCTCATAAGGATCATTGCCTTAAGTTTAAAGAAATTCTTTCTTTGATCCTCTTCTCCTCCCAAATTAGGCCAATCATATCATTGGTTGCTCAATCAATCCCATTCCTTTGACCTAATCTGGGGTCCACCTGGTGCCGGGTGGTCCCATAACTTATTGAAGCCAATTCTGCAAAGGCCTCTTGAAATCCAACTTTCCAAAAGTATTTTAGGAGCTAAGAATCTCATTGACAAGTCATATACTATAACCCTAGCTCTTAGAATCCCCTCTAAGCCCTTCCTAGAGAGCCTTTCATCTTGCTTTCCAAACAAGTAAGCCCTATATCTGAATCTCTCTTGTGAATAGGCTTCTAGGATCATCTCTCACCCTATCATTGATCCATTCATTTTCGTGATCCTTGTTATATCAGCTCTCCTCCCATTGGTGAAAGTCCGTGAAGAGTGGGGAGCTTTAGCTAAGGTGACAGTGGGCTATTGTTCCATTGTTGCCCTTGACCTAGCAATTGCCCTTCTAGGATCCCCTTTGAGGACTAGTTTGATTGGTAACATTTTGGTGCTGTTGCCGGGGAACGAAACGTGTGTTTGATTCCCCATAAGACATATTGACATACCATCATTGGTGACTCCATTGGAGGAACGAAGCCCTAGTTATTCATTAAGCTTCAAAGTTTATGCTTGTAGGGTGAAACAAGCATCTGTCAAGGCACTTTAATTTATCTTGGTGATTCCATTTTAATCCTAATATGCAAAACCATAGAAAATGGAATATCTTGGTTCTATATTTGCAAAACTCACTAACCAAGACATTCAAGAATTGCGAAAGAATGCAAATAAATATGCAGAATCTTATTGAAATGTATTGGAAGGTATGGATTTGGAACTCATGCTCAGGTTTTATAGGTCGTAACAAGTGAGCCTCGACATAATGAGGTCTACCTATGAGAAGGATCCTAGTTGTCTCTTTGACTTTGCTCGCCTAACCTATGCTGTGAATATTGTAATATTCCTAATTAGCTAACTGCTAATTAGAAATATTAATTTTTGCTCAACTTATATTTTTGCTAAGTCTTGGCCAGAAATAATGTGGGCTTGGGGACCCACAAATAAAACATAAGGAACTATAGGCAGATTGACACTAGCCTTTAGGAAAAATGTGGCTTTAGTGGGAGCGTGGGTCCAATGGGAGGAGACTGTGCAGTAGGTGTGAGACAACACAACCATTGGTTCAAGAGGAGGCAAATGGTGGGGCCCAAGGGAACGTTTGGCTACCTTTGACAAAAAGGAATGATGCAACCTCATTTCCTCATTCATCTATCATCTTCTAAATTTGTCTTTTGACATAGCACGCTTGAGCAAGTGCTAAGTCTGCAAGTGCTGTTCAACACACAAGTGTTTCCGAGTGGGAACCTCAACCTCTGCTTCAAGGGACTTCGAGTGCCTGCCCAAGGGAGGAGATTTTATTTGTTTGATCCAGTGGAGAGCTGTGAGCTTCACCCACAGCATAATTACCTTCAGAGACAGCGCAAAGCAGCCCCAACAACGAGTGACTGTGTAGTGTTGAGTCAGAGATCATCCGTGTGCTGAGGAGTGCAGGGATTTTGGAGCTGGGATTTGGTGGGGAGGCTGAGAGCTTCCTAACAGGAATATTGCACACATTTTGGGAGCAGTCTGCAGCAGAATTTCCAGGAGCACAGGTTTATCCAGCAACGCAGAGAGCCAAGCCCAAGAGGGCCAATTTCCGGGGTCATCCATTCCACAAATCCTTCGCGGTTTATTGTGGGTTATATGAGTAGAGACCGGTGTTAAAAGCCCATAATTTTATGAGCAGTACAATAGGCCCTAACAACAAATCCTTTGGAGCAGCAACAATAATGTATAGGAGGTAGCAGTCGTGGTGCATGAGATGCCTCGACCTTGATTTTTCCACCATTCTTTATATGCCTTTTGCATTTTATGATTTTTCTTTGATTAACTGCTCGGGGCTGTAAGGATAAGAGCATGATGTGCAAGGTATAGTAGGGGATATTGTTAGAAAATCAGAAAGGCAGAAATATTTTCTTATTCTAGATAATTACTTGTGATGGTTCTTGTTATTACAATTCTTTATATCTTCTTTCTTTTAGTTCATTAAGCAATTACCAAAGCAACAACACATAAAACAACAAACACTAGATGTAGGCATTATTCTAGGGAAAAACCCCCCTCGAGGGGAAAACCTAGTCAAGAAATTCTTCCTTTCAATAGTATTCTTTGAGACTCTTCACCCTAGACAAAGACCAAACCTTCTCTCCACACCAAGTCAGCCTCCAAAATTTCGACCCCTTTTCAGAAACTTCGACTAGGCAGCAGTTTCTAACAACATACGGCTTTCGACAATAGTAAAACTTGGAAGACTTCAATCTCCCAATCCATAGCACGAAACAGAGAGGGAGAGGCACCAAAATTTCGTTTTTATTCTTCTCCTTAGACTTCCCTAAACTCACACTTGTTTCGGCTCCCCGACAATAGAGTTCGAACTTCTTCCCAGCTACAAGAGGTATCGAACTTCTTGTGAGAGTGAGTGCTCCAAATGAATTCGAATCGCTTGTATTTATAGGCTCCATGTGAGGTCGAATTAGGGTCCTTAGGGCGACTTGATCTCTTCTAGGCTGACTTGATGTGAAGGATACATAAATCATATTTGACTCAATACTAAACCTTTTTACATGATTCAAAAGCCCAAGAAGGGTCTCTTTAAAAGTACAATAACTCTATTGACCCAGAATAAATCTTAGAAGTCCTCAATGGGGATTTTGACCTATAACAAGGTGACCCAAGCATGAAACCCATGCTATAATAAGTCACAATAATAATAATAATAATAATAATTATTATTTTCTTTATTTTTTTGACAAGTACATTACAAGATGACTTCAATACATTAAATGAAGACCAAACCTAGTTACAATTTCCAGCACTCCCTCTTAACTAGTGAGGTATTCATCATATACAAGTACAATGGAAGATCTCACACTATATGAACAATGAAGAACTTTAGGCACCACAATGCCATGGACTAGGTTCCTGACCAGGGAAATCTATCCATTGGTCTTTCAACAATGTAGGCACCATAATGCCACAGACTAGATTCCTGACCAAGGCAATCTATCCGAGTGGGACTAAGATGGACTCAAGCTTTCAACCTCTTTTAGGTACCATCAGGCTTAATTGCTAGCCACCAACCCAAAGATACAGGTGTGTATCCAAAACAAAGCTCTTTAATCAACACAACCTTTCCAACTTCGGGACCTAGAAATCAACACAAAGTGTTAGCCAGATGTCCTCCCAGGCAGTGCTTCACTCACAAAGCCTCAACACTCCTTGATCTAGTAGATCATGGTTGAACAATCTCTCCCAATCAAACTGATTGGTAACCAACATGCTATTAAATCCTTCAAGAGATTTACCTGTACAAACACAACCCCAATCAATAGTATACTTTCATATATACATGAACAAATACAAACCCCCTGGGGTCTTTCAAGCAACTTGATGTATCTTCTCAACTTTTCATAGTAGGACTATTAACCAAATCTTTGACAGAGGATTCGTTCATCATACACTTTCCTTCTCCTACTTCTCATGTAGCAACATATCCTTCGAAATTCATTCTTCAATCAAAACCAAGGTATGCCCTCCCTCTCAACCAATGAGTATCTCTTTATCCAGACTCCCTCTTAATATTAGGGAGATATTTTCTATTCAGGATTCCACAGGGAGATTAACTACTTCATTGGAGAATCTTTTCATGGCTTCCAACCATTTCATCAGAGTTATCATTATCCTCATCATGCTTATCACATCAACTAGCATCTTCACGATATTGAAGATTGTGTACCTGCACAACTTAGATAGAAAATACACCTAAATCAATAGAAGCATGGAGTTAGCCATATCAGAATCACGGAAGCATTTCAATTTTATACATATTAGATAACCAAAACATAATTACAAACAAGAGACATATACTCTTCAACATTTTGCTAGGGACTTTGTCATAAACCCTAGACTAATTCATAACAATTTTCATTCTATCTAGGGCTTCAATGTTTCTTTCAAAGGTGTAACATACCCTACTACAACATATAGAAAACCCTAGAAACAATTAAATATAGATATACAAGATATCTAACAATTTTCAGAATTCATATGTTAGACTTTCCACTAGAGATTTACACAAATCCTAGATTTCATATAAGAGAATCAATCAAAGTCAATTACAGCTTAGTCATTGACAGGGTTGCGGGGGAGCCCCCCCCCCCCCCGAACCCGCTCCCAATTCGCGCTCCGAGCGGGAGCGTTTTGTGAGCGCATCGGGAGCGCGCTCCCTAAACAGGAAAAACGCTCCCTAGTTTTCAGGGAGCGTTTTAGGGAGCATTTTTTTTAGGGAGAGAGCATTTTCGGGAGCGTTTTTTTTGCTTAAAGACTTGGTCCTAAATGAAATTACTTGCTCTCCATTTGCTTAAATCATCCATTTGCCAACCTAACTATACTGTCAATATAATTTGTGTATCAACTATTTTTTAACATATTATGATACAATTCCATTTGGTAATGGCCATTATTTTATTGTCAACCTAGGAAAGGTACATCCTTTAACAATCTTGAGACAAAATTTCCTACCATAAAGTGGAATGGATTTTGTTCAAACTAGTTGAAAATCATACATCCTATTCATTTTATGCAAGGATCAACTGTCAAGATATGAGTAAAGGCTAATTTTCATTAAGGAATAAAAACAAAAGCTTAGCTTTAAGACTCATTGTTTTGTAGTTATTATAAGCAGAATATATGACCCTTTGAAACTCAGTATTTAATTCAACAACAATTTCTCTCCATTGTAAAAAGGGCCTAAATATTATGAAATTATTCTTTGTACTATTGTTAATGCCTTACACCTACTCCTTTCTCACATTGAAACCAAGTTGACAGTCCTTTGCAATCAAGATATGCCATCTTATTTGCAATCAAGTTATGCCCTCTTATTGGAGACAGTGATGGATGAAGGAAATATTTGTTGATGTTTCATCAATGCCTCTACCCTTTTAGGTCATGGCCATATTTCTTGCATGAGATGGGGGCTTGTGTATTTTCCCATCTATTGTTTCTTAGAGATTTTACCACCTTAATAGCAAAGTGGTTAATAGTTAATGAAAATGCAATTGCTTAAACTTTGGATAATTAATGATATGCCTTCTAGGTTGAATTTCCCATTTCCTTAAAAGAAATTAATTTATTCCTTAGCAACACATTCTACATGTTCTCCACCTGTTGGACATGCCGAATACCTAAGCATTCAGCTAAAGTGCAGATCCCATTCTCCCCCTGGGGACTCACTTTTGGCTCTAAGATTTTAACTCTATTATATTTTATTAGGCAGGATCCCATTTTTTTTTCTTAAGTGGCCATCACATAAAAAAGCATGTGGCTTTCTGCACAATGATATCAAAATCAAAGCCCCAGCTTCAGCTGCCTAATCTGACCCCAACATTACAATACCTTACCGTATCTTTTAAGATGATATTCTGTTAGATGTGTTCCAAAAACTAGATGTATCATGTGATTTTCTCAATATGTGTTCAATGTTTATTAATACACCATCGTCTTTAAGATTTTTAAATCTTTACAACCATCTAGATTTCTATTGTTGACAATTTGCACACTATTTCATCCAAGACACACCACAGGTTAGAGCTTTTTCATTTTCTTCTGGGTTACACCTTGGGAATTTGTGTAAATATTTTATTGGATCATTATCTTTAAGTGGCTGTTTGACATAAAGTATCTTCTCTTCATTCTTACATCTTTATAAATACCCTTTAACGTTTCTAGAGAAATTATTCTTCATTCTTACATTTTTACAAATACCGTTTAACATTTCTAGAGAAATTATTCATATTTTTTTAATTATATTTTCTGAGGGAAGACAATGTCAACAAGCATTAAGGCCAAACCTTAGAAGACCACCATTACCACGATTCATCATATTGTCATCATTCATCAGAGATTTTCACTTCTACTAAGGTTTAACTTCAAAACCCTAGAATTTCATTCTCACGACCACAACAATCATTATATAAATAGATCTCAGATTGTTATATCACACATAATAGAGAATTTAACTACCACTAGGGTTTAGCTACAAAACCCTAGATTTCCAAATATCATCATCCTAGAATCTCAGACAAGGATTTATATTAAATCCTAAGAATTATGATCATCAATAGCTAGGTCAACACATGTATCTAGGAATTCATTATCATGCAAAGGCATATCATATGTCCGACAATATTAAAACATTATGCATATATAGACCTAGACCAAGCTAGGGTTTCGATCAAGCAGGACATATTTTCATATACCTAGGGATTCATCATCAAGCAAAGGTATTTTATTTCATAGACAAACCCAAATAACAAATTTGATTAGACTAGGGTTTGATCAGACAAACACACACATACCAAGGAAATCATTTCTAAGACATTATAAGGGTCTTGCCTACACATTCCACCAAACCCTAATGAGTTAGGGTTTCAATGTAGAAACATAGAAAACCCAACATTACTAGAACTTCAAAGGTTCAGGATTTTAGACCTTATCATTCAACCTTAACAGTTTGGTTTTCCCAATCATACCAAAATCCCAAATATGACATTATCAATAAAACTTCAAATACAATATCCCTAAGCAGTTTAGGGTTTCAGACATTCACATTAGCATACCCTTCGGTTAGGTTTTTCCAGAATCTCTCTAGGGTTCTACAAAATCAATGAAGAATATGAGTGGGGTGGGTAGATTTATCAAGTGATGAATCACGCAAAACAAGAATCATTATGATTCAATATTGCTATACATAACAATGTTAGTAATAGACTTTCAAATGAATAAACCTTTAGTATAAAGAAAACGATGTTTTAAAGCATACCTTTGTTTCTTCACAAACCTTGTCTTGAGAGGTCCTCATTCATACTTCTTGAGAGTATAGCAAATGTTTTCCTAATCAAGACCATAGAGGGAGAAAGATGATTAGTATTAATATAATCAAAACTTAAATATGAAACCAATAACAGAAAGGAAATGAGATACTTATCTTTGGGAGTTGTTGAGGGATCCTTCCAAAGCTTGAGGGATACCTATAAACTTATAAAAACAATAAAATGTCTTTTCCAAAAATATGTTAAAAACTTATAAATTCGAAAACATAAAAAATATAAAATAAGATATCTAAGGCCACAAGCAAAGGTCTTAGTAGTGTAAGTCCCTAATGTCAAATTCTTCGGGCTTTACTTTCTTTGGGTCTCCTTCTTCAACAATGTTGACTTGATCTCTTTCTCTCTTCTTGTTTCTCGGATTGTCGGGACAATCACTCCTATAGTGACCCTTCTTATGGCATTGATAGCATTCTACCTTAAACATGTCAACTTTCTTCCTTGGTCCTTTTGACTTCTTTCCTTTATGTTGAGCAATGTAGGCATTTGATACTCCTTCAGGATTGGCAGCTAATGAGATCCTTAATTCTTTTTGACTGCAGGCAGTCCATAGTTCTTCAAAGGGGGTGGCTACTTACCAACTGTTAAGTCCTGCAACAAATGCACCCGAAGTAGGTGGCAATCCTAATAGGGTAGTGATCACGAGTTCTTTGTCTGGAACAATTTCATCAATGGCCAAAAGATCATCTCTCATTCTTGCTATATTTACAAAGAAGGAGGCCATTGTGTCTTCTTTAGTCATCTTTGTAGTCCTTAGCTCATTTTTCAAAGTAGCTACTAGACCAATCTTCTTAATAGTGAATAACTTCAACAAGGCTTCATACATTTCCTGAGCATGGTCGATGTTGGCTATGAATGGGACAAAGTTGTTCTTTTTTCCTTCTACCATTAGAGTAATGGCCACCAATTCTAGTTCCCTGAATTTCACTTTGTCACCATCACTGGAATCCTCTGTAGGCTTCTTTACTTTTCCTTTGACCAAGTCCAGTACCTTATTCTTTTCAAGGATGAGGTCAGTTCTCTTTTTCCAGTTCTATAGTTTGAGGCTCCTTCAAGTTTGTTTTCTCCCTTGATTGTGTTAGACATCTTCAAAGAATGTAGTAGATTCCTTCCCTGGGATGATCCTTTGAATGGTTCCTTGATCAAGCGCCGAACACTGCCTTTTTCTTCATTCTTCACCAAAGCTCTGATACCATGTTAGAAAATCAGAAAGGAATTTATTTTTTCTTATTCTTGATAATTACTGGTGATGTTTCTTGCTATTACGATTCTTTATAGCTTCTTTCTTTTAGTTCATCAAGCAATTACCAAAGCAACAACACATAAAACAATAGCCACCAGATGTAGGCACTATGTGTGAAAATTTCAACTTGAAATTCCACTGCAATATCTGATATTATTTCTCCTACTTATTATTTAGAAATAAGTTATTTACAGAAATCTCTTCAGTAAATATTGAAATAAATTCAAATGCAGACTTCACCATACAATTACTAAGCAAAATTACAAGGAAATACTAGCACAAGAATGACACAGAGATTTTTGGACAATTGTCCCCGGAAAAACCCAATGTGGGATAACTAGTGCAGCAGATGAGGGTTTCTATTATTCTTCAGCAAAAACCTTCTTTTACAATTTACAATCAGCAATAATGAAGAGAAATTCTCTATGATAACACTGGAGAAATTTCTCACAAAATTTTCCGATGAGAAATTACCCTGGAAGAACCCTCCTGGGCCTCTTGCATCACCACTTCGCTGGCTCTGCGTGGGCACTGCACAGAACTGCATCACCCCTCTGCGCTGTTCCCTTCTTGCCTCTATGCTGTCTCTTCCTTCCACTGCGTCACCTGCTCTCGCACCCCGGATTGATGCTGAACCCTCTCTGTCTCCTCTCCACCTGCAACTCTTCCTCTAATAAACTGTCTACCAACCACTGCAACTGTACTGCTGCCCATGACACTGCCATTGCCACTGTTGCATCTGAACTACAACTCCTTCTCAAGTGCTGCCTCATCCGTTTTTGCTATTGAAACAGATTTTCAATCATCCCCATATTTTCCCTGAAGGGAACAAACTTTGTTCTCCCTAGGGCCTTGGTGAGCATGTCTGCTACCTGATCTACTGTGGGAATGTACTGCAACTGTATTGCTCCCTGCTGAACACAGTCTCTGATAAAATGACACCTGATGTCAATGTGCTTCGACCGATCATGAAAAACAAGATTCTCAGAGAGCTTAATGCAACTTTGATTATCACATAGAATGTTGGTCGCCTCCATCTTCCTTCTGAATAAATTCACGGGCAATTTTCTAAGCCATATGGCCTTACACAAAGTTGTGTTAGCTGCCACATATTCGGCTTCATCTGAGCTCAGTGCTACAGACTTCTGCTTCCAACTGCACCAAGAGGTCATTCCTGATGCAATATTGAAACAATACCCTGTGGTACTTTTCCGATCTACCGAACTTCATGCCCAATCTACATTTGTGAGTCCACACAGTCTGATATCATCGCCTTGGGTGTATTTTAATCCATATCCGATTGTTCCTCGCACATATAGGAAAATGTGCTTAGCAGCTGGCCAGTGTGCCCTCTTTGGTTCTACCATGAACTAACTGAGGGAATTGACAACGTAGAAAATGTCTCACCTAGTGTTGACCAGATACATGAGAGACCCTATGAGCTACCTGTACAAGGTGGGGTCCACTTCTTTGTCTTCGGATGCATCTATTTTCTTCCAATTGGTAATCATTGGAGTAGCCATGGGTCTACAGTCCTGCATTCTAAATCTCTTTAGAATTTCTGTAGTGCATCTTCCTTGCCCAAGGAAGATTTCTCCCTTCTGCTGCCAAACTTCCAATCCCAAAAAATAGTGCATCAACCCCAAATCCTTCATGTCGAATTCTTTTGCTGGATTCTTCCTGCAGTCTTTGTTGAGCCTAGATGATCCTGTTAGAAACAAATCATCTACATACAAAACCAAAATCAAAGGCTCATTCTCTACGGTGAGATAGTAGAGATTGGGATCAATGTCACTCTTGACAAATCCCATCTGTTGCAAGTAACTATCTATTCGACCATACCATGCTCTATGTGCCTGTATAAGCCCATACAAGGCTTTCTTCAGCATGCATACTTGAGTTTTCTTCTCATGTGTTTCGAAGCCTTCTGGCTATTCGATGTAAACCTCTTCTTCTATCACCCCGTTCAAGAATGCAGTCTTGACGTCCATCTTGTGAATCTCCCATCCCATTTGTGCTGCAAGGGATATAATGGATCTAATAGAGTTATATCTGGCTATAGGGGCGAAGGTTTCTTCGAAGTCTATCCCTTCCTTCTGAGCATACCCCTTACCCACGAACCTGGCCTTGTACTTCTCTACACTGCCATCTGCAACATACTTGATCTTGTAGATCCACCTGGAACTTACAACTGATCTGTCCTGTGGTCTAGGTACGACTTCCCAGACATCATTAGTCATTATAGAGCTGTACTTCTCTACCATAACATCCACCCAAACTTGATGCTGTACGGCCTCTTGAAAGATAGAAGGTTCTTCAACCTGTGCTACCAATGCTTGGTATCTGTCAAGCTGTCTATGCTGCCTTTTCCCGGTTCTAGGGGCCCCAACAAACTCCTCTACGTCCCTAAGCATCTGTCGTACTTCTTTGTTAATTCTGTTACTGGTGGTGGGTGGTTCAATCATTTTTTCTTCTTGCTGTCCCATTTGCTGCGAGCTACCTGGATCTTCTTCTCCTAAATAAATACTAGTACTAGTCACAGTGCTAGACCTTGATGGCTATCCATTTCCGGGATCTTCTTCCTGCTACCGCTGGACAAGAGGTTCATCCTCAGACTTCTCGTCGGTAAGCATTTATCTTGATTTTCGGAAGGCTCGATCCTCCATGAATTTCACATCCTTCCTTACTACAACTTTCCTATTACCCGGAATGTATATTCTGTATAGACACTGATGGCTATCCATTTCCGGAATCTTCTCCCTGTTGTCGCTGGACAAGAGGTTCATCCTCAGACTTCTCGTCGGTAGGCATTGATCTGGATTTTCTGAAGGCTTGATCCTCCATGAATTTCACGTCCCTCCTTACTACAACTTTCCTATTACTTGGAATGTAGATTCTGTATGGCTTTGATGTCTTGCTATATCCTACGAGATACCCTTTCTCAACAGTTTGATCTAGTTTGCTTCGTTTCTCATTTGGAACGTGACAATATGCCACACTCCAAAAAATCCTGAAGTGACTTACCTTCGACTTCATCCCTGTGAAGACACTCTCGGGCGTTTTCTTTCCCAATGCTTTGTGAGGGGTCCTATTCTGGATATATACAGCTGTGCTGCATGCTTCTGCCCACAGAAATCTAGGCAGATCCTGGTCATACAACATTGCCTTTGCTGCCCCAACAATAGTCCTTGTGTTCTGTTCTGCAACTCCATTTTGCTCCGGATTATAAGGAGTTGTCTATTCTCTTCTGATGCCCTCCCTTGCGCAGAAATTTGTGAATTCCTTATCAATATATTCCACACCGTTATCTGAACACACTACTTTGATTTTCTTCTCGGTCAAGTTTTCTACCAGAGCTTTAAATTCTTTGAACCGATCAAAGACCTCATCCTTGGTCTTTAAGAGTAAATCCAAGTCTACCTGGAATGGTCATCAATGAAGGTGACAAAGTATTCACCTCCACCAAGAGCTCTAGTGGACATTGGTCCGCAGATATCTGAGTGTATTAGTCCTAATACGCTTTTTGCCCTTTTGTTGCTTCTGGAATATGCTGCTTTAGCGTACTTCCCTAGTACGCACCCTTTGCACACATCGTCATGCTTGGTGCTAAGGATTGGAACTCCCGTAACAGTGTCTCTGAGCATTCTCAGAGCTCCATGGTGTAGATGCCCCATTCGTCTGTGCCATAGCTCATTCAGATCTGATTCGCCACTTAGATTGCTGCCTACCAGTGCCATTGGAGACTCAAGTTGCAACTTGTATAATCTGTTGCTTCGAGTTCCAATTTGAGCCTTCTTCTTCCAGCTTGGATGCTTGACATACACTTTCCTTCCAATAAAGTATACATCATATCCCTTGTCCTGCAATTGAGACACTTAAAGTAAATTCATTCCCATACCTGGCACATGCAACACATTTGTGGTTCAGAGACTATCTCCTGCTTCTGTCTGAAATGCTATGATCCCTTTTCCTACAGGGGTACACTTTGTCTTGTTTCCCATAGTAATTTGGAAGTCCATCCGTTCTTCTTGATAGATGGAGAAATGATCTCTTTCTCGAGTCA
Source organism: Pinus albicaulis (assembly GCA_034641835.2). NCBI lineage: Eukaryota > Viridiplantae > Streptophyta > Pinopsida > Pinales > Pinaceae > Pinus > Pinus albicaulis. The sequence continues at coordinate 893,017,557 of CM076569.1, forward strand.
TATGGGTTGAAGTCCCGCTATCAATATAACAATCAATTGATGATGCAGAGCTATATAAACACGCACATTCCTTTTTCAGCCTTGAGGCCAACTTTGAAATAACTCAATCTTCTATCTTCTTTGTGCTTTTCCTTTTCCCAGCAGCTTTTGCAGAAGGAATGCGTAAGCCCCCAGGAGTATGATTTCCTGCTAGAGCAGCACCAGGAGTTCCCTTTAGCATAGACCCTCCTACTTTCTTGCCCAACCTTGCTCTGATACCATGTGAAAATTTCAACTTGAAATTCTACTGCGATATCTGATATGGTTTCTCCTACTTATTATTCAAAAATAAATTATTTACAAAAATCTCTTCAGTAAATATTGAAATAAATTCAAATGCAGACTTCACCATACAATTACTGAGCAAAATTATAAGGAAATACTAGCACAAGAATGACAGATTTTTGGACAATTTTCCCCGGAAAACCCAATGTGGGAAAGCCGGTGCAACAGATGAGGGTTTCTATTATTCTTCAACAAAAATTTTCTTGTACAATTTACAATCAGCAGTAATGAAGAGAAATTAACTATGACAACAGTGGAGAAATTTCTCATAAAATTTTCCAATGAGAAATGACCTCGGAAAACCCCTCTTGTGTGGGCACTGCGCAGAACTGCGTCACCCCTCTGTGCTATTCCCTTCCTGCCTCTGCGCTATCTCTTCTTTCCATTGCGTCACCTACTCTTGCACCCCAGATTGATGCTGAACCCTCTCTGTCTCTTCTCCACTTGCAACTCTCCCTCTGGATCGATTTTCTCTTGCCGAACTTCAGCCACTGAGAAAATTGATTTACTTGGGCAACAGAGTATTTGCACTGGTGTGTTTTCCAAATGACCCTCAAGCCTTCCTTTATAGTCTTCTCGTTGAGACATCAATGGTCAAGATTAGATCTCTAATCAATGGATAAAATTATAAATTGACTTGATCCATATTCTCTAGAAGATTCTCACTCAGTTTTATTAGTACCTTTTAATTATTTAATTTTCCTGAGTTTAGACTTAGGGACTCCATTAAAATAATTAATTATTTTAATAAAACAATATCATTCTGCAAATCTGTTTTTTTAGCATTTAAAGTACAAATTTGTAGGTTTATCAGGGATTCCTCCCTTGTGTTGGAGGAGAGCTGGCCTTAAGTGAGAAGGATGATGACCAAGGTGACAACGGGTGATGTCCTCAAGTCACTTTGGGGTTTGTAGTTGATAATTGATCTTATCTTTTGAAGTGCAGATTTTAGAGGTAACAATGAAGTGCTTTTCCCCTTGGATTGATGGAAGAGTTTAAGCACTTGTTCCATTTCTTAACAAACCATCCTTTGACTGATGTTATGGCTCTTTTGCTTTTGAGAAAGAATCTGCCACAATATATTTGAAAGCTTCTGTGGCTGCCTCAAAGGCTGGATCAGAGGAGGAGAGGGTGCCACCCCTCCTCAGGGAAGTCATGGCTGTCCCTAGGAATAGAGAACTTGAGAGAGAAAACCTAGCGGTGCACAATGTCGTCTCTATTAATTGTAGGATTTGAACAATCAAATCTAGCTTTGACATGATATGCTAGATCATTTTTGAACATGCTCAACACTCCCAGCTGTAGGTGGGAATTGTCTCCTTGAAAAGTTGTGCACCTACTTTTCCAAGGGAAAACAATGGCACTCAGCTATGATGCCAAGGATTTATATTTACTGGCATTTTCCTGTATGAAAATGCCTGTTTTTCACCTAATTTTTTTTCCTTAATTTTGCTTTTTTTACATCTGTTTAGAACTGGGCGTGGGCCCCATGGCATGAAACCTGGAAAAAAGGTTAAAAATAAATAAATTAAGCAACAATATTTTTATGTGAAAGAACACTGTCTTCAAATCTGACTGTGTTCTACCTTTTTTCCTGTCATATCATATAAAATTGATTTGTGGTCTTTGATTGAACAAAAAACATTATTTTCCCCCATTTTCTTCTGGGAACTGCCATGAACCCTGCCATTGGAGCCACTAAACTCTAATGATAAGCTTCACCTGACATTCTGAAGTCATTTGACATATAGATGCAACTATGGCTAATATGTGTGTATACATACATGTAATTTCCTTTTTTCCTGGGAATTTGAAAATATCGTTTAATCTGTATCTTTTGGGAATCTGGATTGTGCATCCATTTCCTCGTTCTAGTCGGTAGGATTGAATTAACCGATACATGGTCTAGTTTCTGATATCTGCTAAATAGCTTGTCAACTTCTTAAAAACTCAAATTTAAATCGATTTCAAATTGATGAGTTCTATAACCCTAGAAGTCCACTACAATGATTTTGGCCCAGTCCTTAGCATGTAACCACTACTTACACATCTTCAAGTGAGCCAGTTCTAACAATAAATATAGCAAGTTGCAACCTGATTCCAAAATGTGAAGGTGTCACTTGTGACAATCTTTAGCAATATCTGCTTTATTTCACTCAGCCACCTCAGGATCCTTGTAGAGAATTATTCACTTATCTTCAAACTGAAGCAAATAGCACTCATCATAGTATGCCATGCTTATGCATATGCCAAAGAACACAAATGCGAGCTGAGTTTGTCCTATCTCTTGACAACTCTCTTCTTGATTTGATCAGTGGACTATAATATCTGATGGTCTATTGAACTCTTTTGAGTCCACTATCCATGTCCTCATAGGCATCTCCATACAAGACACATCTGTTTCAAGGAATCAAAGCATATCCACTACTTGCTCTCAAAATGAAAGATGGAATAACCCTCAGCAATAATTGTGTTCGATGGCTCTGCTAAAACACAAACCATCTATCCCGAAAAGTCTGGTGTCTGTTGCGACATCAGTCTACCATAGTTAGAAGGTAATTCCTATCTAACTTTCTCAATATGCTAGATAAGAAGTTCTTATTGAAATGCTTTGCAAGTTTCTAAAAAAGAGTACAAATTAAGAAGATCTGTGTAGGTTTGACTATAATGATCAGTACTTTATTTCTTTGAGTTGTATGAAAAGGAGTTTTATGCACTTGTTTCTTTCCGAACTTTGTAGCTGACCACCCAATGAGATTGTGAACTTCGAAGTTCGACCGTTGTTATAGGATGTTGAATTTTGATGAAACAATTGTATTTTTTATATTCTCATCTTTTGCACATCAGCTGTTAATCCAGGGGTTCTATATCTTTTTCTATCGTAAATGAGAGTTTAATTTAATGGATCTTTTATTATTAAATGATTTCAGGTTCTCAGGCTTTAGTTAGCTTTGTACTTGAAAGGGAACTACCCTCTGGATTGTTTTCGTTGGTTGCAGAAGAGGTATTGCTGTTTGAATATATTAGCGCATTCTTTCAGTTTGCAACCATGTTTTTTTTCTGAATGTTTGCCTATGGCAAGGCAAAGTTTTCATATTTGTATTAAAAAGAAGTACAATTCTATTCTTTGCTTTAGTCAGCATACAAACTGCAGTTTTTTTGGGTTGCAAATAATATACTTAAAATCTGTGTATGGCTATTAGGATTCAGAAGATTTACAGAAGAATGATGCACAAGATATGGTGGAACGCATTACAGCACTTGTAAATGAAACGATTTCTAATGATGGTACCTATGATATTTCTCCATTAACAACAGGAGATGTACTTGCAGCGATAGATAGAGGTAAATCTGAAGGAGGGCCCCACGGTCGGCACTGGGTTTTAGACCCCATTGATGGGACAAAGGGGTAAGCCATGAGAATGTGACAGGGACCTATAATGTGCTTTATCCAGATTGTAGGTCCTTACCTTTTCTTTTGTAAATGTGGTTGCAGCATTTCTCTTGGTCACCAAACCAGCTTTTCTCATTCCTGCCTGCCTGCTCTCTGTTCCCTTCCTGTCTCTGTTTTTTTATGTTGCAGGGAGAAACCTTGTAGTCACTATATGAAATGTTCATACATTTGTTAGTTGTTATTATTCAACTTGGACTAATTTCCTGTGAATCAATGTCTAATACACGCTGCCTACTTGCATCAACTAATCAACCGTCATAGATCCATCTTAACTCTGGATTGTTAAGGACCAGGTGGGACCAAAAAGAATTTAAGCTGCAAATCTCTCTGTGCTTCAAAGATCTAGAGTTAAGATGGATCTGTGCTGGAATCTATCTATGTCTCTATATATCAGTTTTTAAAAGCAGTCCAAGTCAACTCGGACTTGGTTTACTTCGCTGAATTGACTGCCGACCATATTGACTCGCCCATCTATTTAGTTTGGACTCTGGAGGCCCAGTTGGTACCGAACCGGCTGAGTCAAAGCATGGCTCAGCCAGTTTGGTACCAAACTGACCCAATTCCAAGTAAAGAGACCCCCCCACCCCTCCGTTTGCATCAGACCTCTCTTATTGAGCATTTGTGAGCATGTGGAGTTTTGGAGCAGCGTTGAAGAGCAGTGATCTGTCCCAGCCAGGTATACCCTATTTCTAAGGTTTCATACTTTCATCCCGTTACCAGGTTGAGCTTTGAAGTTTGCAGTATGAACTTTGCATAATTAGAAGTTAAGATAGGGCTTTCAATGTTGCATATTTGAATTTGCTGAGTGGAATTTTACCATGGTCCCAATGGTCAAAGACCCTGCATGGATCCATGCTGATCTTGTTGATGAGCAGTTTATTGCAAGAAATGCATTTGGGAGAGGGGGGAGGCAAGGATGGGAGAGGCTAGGTTGCAAGAACACTTGGCTGGTATAAGAGGCCAAGTTTCCCCATGCATGGCCCCATTAGAGGAGACTGGACAGATTAGATTGGAACTGCAAAATCAGCTTGTGAAATTTGAAGAAGACAAGGCTAGGAAAAAAGAGATGGCTGTAGTATGTTTGTCAGACATTAGAGTCTAGAGGCCATTTAGAGCCCCATCGATTAATAATGATGTATTTTGTTGTTGACATGTATTGTGCTCGGTGCCATTTTCAAAGTTTTTGAGATATTCAAACTTTACATGGTATGTGCACGAGCAGACTTTATATATTTTGTCTCTAATGGCTTGGAATCTTTAAAAATGATTTTTAATTAATATCTAAGTATTTTAAGTATATTTTTAGTAAACCATGTCATTGAAATCAGATCAGTTTGAGTCAATACGAGTCTGAGTGGGAGTTCAAGTTGACCCTTGACTGATTCCAAGTCCGAGTCTGAGTTGGAGTCCAAGTTGACCCTTGACTGTTTCCGAGTTTGAAAACATTGATCTATACACACACAAACACATACACATAAATATATTTTTGGTATTTTATTTTAAATTTCTTTTTTTACTTCATGAATTTTAATTTTCTTTTCTATTTTAATTTACAAGTGTTACCCATGGATGTTATAATCTCATACACACTGGGCTGTAGAATGCACATCGCTTCTCTCAGTATTATAATTCATTTCTAATGAGGGGTTTACAATTGGTGTACATTTCTTATTCCAGTTTTCAGTGTACTGTAATATGTCAGCCATTGCACATTTCCAAGTTCCAACACTTTTTCATGTTTCAGTCTTTTGCTATTTTGATAAGGGAGACCAGCTTATTTTACAGATTTCTTAGAGGAGACCAATATGCTGTAGCCTTGGGCTTATTGGATGAAGGAGAAGTTATTTTGGGTGTGCTGGCCTGCCCAAATTTGCCCTGGACATCACTTAGCATCAGTGCTCACCCTTCAAATGATCCAATTGGTTGTCTTTTTTCTGCAAGAAAAGGAGCTGGCACTACTGTGCAATCATTGGATGGTTCTATACAGCCTAAAAGGGTGCGTAACACATTCATTTTTAGCCAAGCATAATCTTTTGTTGGGACTGATATTAACACCATAGTTGATATTTCTGCTTTAATTCCATCTGATATTCAAAGTTGATTGAATGTACTTTTGCATAGGTGTATGTAAGTGCCATAGAAAAGTCTGAAGAAGCATCTTTCTTTGAATCATACGAGGCAGCACATTCCATGCATGACTTGACGGCTACAATAGCGAAGGTATGTTTCCATCCAGTTCAGGATCTTGTGATATTCTTTTTTGCAGTTGGAAAATGTACCTTTGTTAATGAATTGGGCTCTACCTTTTCTTAGAGGCCATGACCAAGGGGTATCTCTTCCATTAAATTCATCCAAACACTTGCATCTTTCCTCGTCTGTTGAGATAGGCCACAACCATGGGCCATCAAGGTTGCTAGGACTTCCACCCCACTTTTGGATGGGGTAGATAACCCCATTGGCCGCATTAATTCAATAACATGTCTTCGGGTGGTTTTGAACCCGGTTTTGTGCACTGAAAGTGCTTTGATTTAAGCACTTGACCACAACCCACCTGAGAGGATTTTGAGCAGTTCTCATCAATTTATTTTAATATAGAGTTTAACAGTTTATTTACTGGATAAATCGTGAGACTCCCGTGAAAATATCCTTGACAGATCCTGGGTGTAAAAGCACCACCAGTCAGAATAGATAGTCAGGCAAAATATGGAGCAATGGCAAGGGGTGATGGAGCAATATATCTTCGCTTTCCTCGTCCAGGCTATCGTGAAAAGATTTGGGATCATGCAGCTGGTTGCATTGTAATCCAAGGTGATTCTAGAATTTTTATTCTTTCTAGGCATTTTGTGAAATTTTCTTTTTCAGCTACTTATTCCTATGTGGTACATGCATTGAATGAGAATTGTGTTCTATGATTTTCTTTATTGCAGTTCCATTGGATCAAATTGTTAAAATGGTTACATTTCAAGCCAATAAATATGCTATTGTGATGAATGTTTACTGTTATCGTGTAAGGTTAGATGGTAAATCTGTTTCATGTAATTATTGATTAATGATCAAATTGTTGGGTAGTTCTATCTACCAAGTCATAAATTACAGTGAAGCGAACATCGCAAAAAAATCGCGATTTTTTCACTGAGGCGATAAAATCGCCGATTTTTTCCGCGATTTTTTTTTTTTTTTTTGGTTGTTTTATTTGTTTGTTTGTTTCTCTCTTTATTTATTTATTTATTTTTTAATTTTAAAAAAATCGCGATTCGACGAGTAAAATCGTGGGTCCGTCAAACAACGACCCAATAAGTTGCAAATTCGATTTTTTTGTTTGTTATTTTTGCAGATAGAGGGCAAGAAAGAGAGCTAAGGAGGCGGAGAAGTCATCTACAAGGCCAAGAGAGAAGAAAAGTGAAGGAATTTAGCATCCCAAGCCAACAAAATTCAAGTTTGGACCAAGTTTCTTCAACAAAGCGTGGTTTCCAGGTACGGGCATCAAATTTGACCCATTTTTTTGTTTTTTGTTTTTGTTTTTCCATGGGTTTCTATCACCCATGTATTTTCCATGATTTTTCTTTGCATTTGGTTGTGTTTTTTTTTTTTGTTGCATTGAGTGGAGAGGGTTTATTTTGGTCAAAAATGCAAAAATTTGTTTGTTAGTTTTTTTTTTTTTTTTTTTTTCATTTCTTCTTGTGCCCCTAGATTCTTTCCATTATTTTTGCTTCAGTTTGAATGTGTATTTTTTGCCATTATTGTTGCATTGAGTTGAAGGTTTTTTTTGGTGAAAAATTCAAAATGTTGGATGTAAAATTGTAAATTTTATTTTTATTTTTTAACTTGCAATTATTCTTGTGCCCTAGGTTCAAATTTCAAAGTTCAAACTTCATCTTACAGTAAAACTCAAGAGTTAAACAAATTTACAAACATGCCAAGGAAATTGGACCCTATATGGGAATCTGGTGAACCTGATGGGGCGTTTGACAGATCAAATTTTACCTGCAAGTTATGTGGGCACCACATGACAGGGAGGGGTATACAGATTGAAGTACCACTTTGCACAAGTTCCTGGACATGAGGTAGGGCCTTGCACAAATACCAATCCATAAATCCTCTGAAGAGCCCTCAAATCATTGGAAGGAATAGAAACAACTAAACTTACCAAGGCAACTCTGAGGAGTCAAATAGCAGGGGGTGGAACATCAAGATTTGTAGGTGACCGTGAGAGTGGTAGTGGTTCTTCACCATCAATATCTTCTACACTCAACCCCGTAGCTTCTTCATCATATTTTGCTCCTACAACCACACTTGGTGCACAATCATCTATCTCTTCAATTATTAAAAAAAGGGAGAAGGAAGAAGCTGACATGTTGTTGGGCAAGCTTTTTCTTTGGAGTGATTCCTTTCAGTCTTGTCAGGAACAATCTCTTTTACCAGACTATAGTTGATGCTATTGTTGTTGTTGTTGGCCTAAGGTACAAAGTCTCTTCATATGATGACTATAGAGGGCCCATTCTTCAAAATGAAAAGGTTGACTGCACCAAGAGATTGGAGGAGTTAAGGGCATCATGGGCAGTCACAGGATGTATTGTGATGTCAGATGGTTGGAGTCTCGACTGATAAAAAAGGTGTTGAGATTTTGTGTATTTGGGGTAGCATCAGTGGTGCTCTAGCTCCCAAATTTTGTGGAGGGACTAGAGTACACTTGATCTACAAGACCCATAAATTGATTTGGAAAATTTTATCTGTTTAGGAGATATTAAATTAATTAATTATTTTAATGTATTTCCTAAGTTAAAACTTAGGGAACTTAAATAATTAAAGTGAATTTAATTAAACATGTGATGAAATTGTCTTAAGTCACACGGATCAAATTTTTTTTTAATCTTTAGCCATTGATTCAAGATTTGATCATGGCCATTGATTTATCAACGAGAAAAGTATAAAGAAAATGCTTGGGGTCATTTGTAAGATATACAGAGGCAGAGCACTGAAGCTAAGTTGAGATTCTAGGGCAGTGTTTACTAAGAATACTTAGAAGTTTTTCAGCTGCAGAGAGGGGAATTTAGGCCAAGGGGATGATATGATCCCGAGGTCTATAATACACAAGAGGCAGAGATCAACTCAAGGACAGCGCAAAAGGAGAGAAGCAGCAACAACAAGGACAATGCAATTCCTCCAAGGAAAGCATGATTTTCAGTAGGAAACCCTCGAGGGTTACGCAGAGACCCTTCAAGGGCAGCGTAGTGGCTGCGTCACCCAGTCTGGTGTAACGCAGTCCCTTCCGGAGCAGCGCTGAGGGTTGGAGGTGCTTCAGAGGTTGACGCAGAGGCTTTCAGGGGCAGCGTTGGGGTTTCTAGGCCCTAATCTTGGCCGAGTTCTGTAAATATCGTTTGAGGGTGTGGATCAGTCATTATTTTGGCCCTAGATCAGCCAGAGAGCTGTAGATCAGCCAGGGAGCTGTAGATCTAGTATTTTCTCTGTCGGGATTTCTAGATCTGGAACCCAGATTTGTGTATTCAAAAATATTCTTAATAATAAAACCCTCCAGCAGCGAGAGACCGGTTTTCCCGCATTGGGTTTTTCCGGGGAGTATTTGTCCAGAAATAACTGTGTCACTTTGTCAATGTGTGCATGTACTTGTTCTAGATTTGGATTGGTAGAGACCTGTTATGTATTTTGCTTCGATTTTAACTTGAATTTATTCAGTTAATAACTTGTTTAAGTAGGAGGAGCATTATTAGATTAACAGTAATAATTTCTACATAAAGTGTAAAGATTCAGAAATTTCTACATGGTATCAGAGGAATTGCAGTTCTAGGAGGGTCACCAGCAAGAGATTGAAGGTTCTAGCTGCAGGAAGCAGTTGGAAAAGCAGAAGAAACACAGATTCGAAGGGACAATGCAGTTTTTAGAGACAGATCCACGTAGAGGGAATGGTGACGCTGTCTAGCACTGTCTCCTAGCAAGCCTACGCAATTACTGCGCAGAGGCAGCTCAGAAACAACGCTGGATTGGTCTGAAGCCAACCAGTGTGATTCAGATCTGAATCTGTCAGATCCAAAAAAGACTGCAGAAAAGCTGCAGAAATTCAGAAGAGCTGGTGGGGTTAAAATTTTGAAGTTTTCAGATTTTTAGCCTTAGCACAAGTGACAAAGAGCAGGAGGAGATCAACTTCTTAGAAAGTTTCTAGCCAAAGGAAACTTACAGTTTGATCAGAGGATCAAGAAGAAGCTGAATCATAGTTGATTTGGTAGATTTCCAAGGAGGGAAATCAGTTGTCAGAGGGAGCAGAAGGTGTTTGTTTCACCAAGGGCCTTAGATCCATTTCTCTAGCAAAGAGAAAAGGAAGTTTTGACACATTCTGAGCAGATGGCTCCTCATGGATTGCGTGATCAGGATAGGCTGGATGGCCTCTCAAACTTTTCAGTTTGGAAGGCAAGGATCCTGATAGTCCTTGAGGCATACAATCTAAGAGACCATGCAGAGCAAACTCTGGCCACACCGACATATCCAAATCTCCTTCGGAAGCATAAGGAAGCTGCTGGGCATGCCAAGCGACTGATTATGGATGGTATCAAGGACCATATTGTACCACACGTAGCTAAGAAGAAGACAACTAACGAGATGTCGAAGGCCTTGACCTCCCCGTATGAGGGAAAGTCTGTCCAAAGAAAAATGTTGTTGGAGACACAGATGAGGTCATTCGTGATGACCAAGGGAGAAGACATGGAGCACTTCCTCTTCAGATTGCAGTCAGTCAGGGATCAGCTGATTGCAATGGGTGCAACGGTGGATGATGCTGTGATAGTTAGGACTGCCCTCAATGTAGTCACGGATGAGTGGGAAACCTTTGTCCAAAGTATCCTGGGCAGAGCGGACCTCCCAGATTGGGACAACTTGGGACAACTTGTGATCAATTTTGCGTCAAGAAGAACTCCACAGATTCACCAAGAGGCAGCACAACCCTGCATTGAGCAAAGTGAAGAAAGAAGATGAGAAAGATGCAGCCTTGGCATCAAAGAAGCAGCCAAAGAAGAAGAAGGATCTTTCAAATATCAAGTGCTTCCAGTGTGGTGAAATGGGACATTTTGCCAGCCATTGTCCGGAGAAGAAAAGGGGCAAGGAAGCATCTTCTTCCAAAGCAGTTGTGGCAGATGATGGGTCAGGAGATGATGCAGCCATGAGTGCTCATGAACCACGGAGGTGGGGTGACATGGATATGTAGAGGAGCTACATAGAAGAAGGTGGGATCCTTGAGCAGCTCATCTCTTGGATCACATGCGAGCTACGACAGCATTAAGACAGTAGCGGGACAAGTGAAGCAGTGGGTGCATAGATCACAGATGAAGTAGGCAGAGGGAGATCTGAAGACTGGGAGGAGTAGCGCAGAGCAAAGCAGCAACAACGCAGAGGTTGGTGAGACTTCAGCAGTGCATAAAGCTTCAGAGGGACAGCACAGTGCAGCAACAACGTGATATATTTCAGCACAAGGGGCATATGTGACTTCAGTAGTGCAAAGGGAGTCTAATTACGCTAACAGAGCTGTAACTGTGCATCGTTCTTTAGATGCTATCACAGATCTGTATCCTATGGAGCTTTAGTGATGAGGATGCAACCCATCTGACTTGTTTGTCAAAGATTGGGGCAAAGGATTCAATTGTTTCTCTCAACAACTGAAGTTGCAGTGCAACAGATCAACAGTGGCAGTGCTATGAGCAGCACAGATGCAACATATTGAGAGGGAGCTGCAGTACAAAAGTTGCAGTGGTAGTGGCAGAGTCATAGGCAGCAATATAGAATGGTAGTAGCAGTGCAAAGTTGAGTGGCAGCAGGCCAAGCTTCAGCAGCACAGAACCAGTGCCCAAAATCATGTAATGCGTAAGTGTGATGTATTGCTAGAGCCACACCCTTGATGCTAAGAGGGAGTGTTGATATTTTGTGTATTTGGGGTAGCATCAGTGGTGCCTTAGCTCCCAAATTTTGTGGAGGGACTAGAGTACACTTGATCTACAAGACCCAGAAAATGATATGTGAAATTTCATTTGGTTTAGGAGATATTAAATTAATTAATTATTTTAATTTATTTTCTAAGTTAAAACTAAGGGAACTTAAATAATTAAAGTGAATTTAATTAAACATGTGATGAAATTGTCTTAAGTCACACGGATCAAGCTTTCTTTTAATCTTAGCCATTGATTCAAGATTTGATCATCGCCGTTGATTTGTCAACGAGAAAAGTATAAAGGAAAGGCTTGGGGTCATTTGTAAAGATACACAGAGGCAGAGCACTGAAGCTAAGCTGAGATTCTAGAGCAGGGTTTGCTAAGAATACTCAGAAGTGTTTCAGTTGCACAGAGGGGAATTTAGGCCAAGGGGATGATCTGATCCCGGGGTCTATAATACACAAGAGGCAGAGATCAGCTCAAGGACAACGTAGAAGGAGAGAGCAGCAACAACAATAAGGACAACATGATTTTCAGCAGGAAACCCTCAAGTGTTACATAGAGACCCTTCAAGGGCAGCGTAGTGGCTGCGTCACCCATTCTGGGGTAACGTAGTCCCTTTCGGAGTAGCGCTAGGGTTTCTAGGCCCTAATTTTGGCTGAGTTCTGTAAATCCCGTTTGAGGGTGTGGATTAGTCATTATTTTGGCTCTAGATAAGCCAGAGAGCTGTAGACCTAGTATTTTCTCTGTCAGGATTTCCAGAACTGGAACCCAGATTTGTGTATTCAGAAATATCCTTAATAATAAAACCCTCTAGCAGCCAGAGACCGGTTTTTCCGCATTGGGTTTTTCCGGGGACTATTTGACCATAAATATAACTGTGTCACTTTGTCAATGTGTGCATGTACTTGTTCTAGATCTGGATTGGTAGAGATCTGTTATGTGTTTTGCTTCGATTTTAACTTGAATTTATTCAATTAATAACTTGTTTAAGTAGGAGGAGCATTACCAGATTAACAATAATAATTTCTGCATAAAGTGTAAAGATTCAAAAAATTCTACAAAGAGTAGAACCCTTATTAAATTCTTTGTCAGCGGTCCCAAGGGGACAATGTTTATGAAATCTGTGGATGCATCTGCACATGTCAAAGATGCATGATTATTATGTGATTTATTGGACGTGTTCATTCTGGAGGTGAGTTTCGAACATGTTGTCCAAGTCATAACGGGCAATGCTGCAAATTATGTTGTTGCTGGCAAGATGCTTATAGAGAGACATCCTAGCATATTTTGGACACCTTGTGCAACACACTGCATTGATTTGATGTTGGAGGACATAGGAAAAATTCCTTTTGTCAAAGATATTATTGAATCATCAAAGAGCATTACAAAATTTATATATAATCATGCATCTATGCTTCATTTGATGAGAACATTCACCAACAACAAGGAGTTGGTGCGCCCTGCCATTACATGGTTTTCCACAAGTTTCATATCTCTTCAATCCCTCCTGAATTCTATGTGTGATGTGAAGAGAATATATCTTTTAGAGGAGTGGCGTGCTTTGACATATAGTCACAAACCATAGGGAGAGGCCATATGCAAGTTAGTTTCATATCAGGAAAGCTTCTGGGCGGGAGTGCAAGAGGCGTGCATCATTACTGAACCTTTGGTAAAGGTTCTTAGATTAGTTGATGGAGATAAGCCCACAATGGGCTACTTGTATGAGGCCATGGATAGGGCCAAAGAAGGCCATTCAGAGCTACTATGAAGATAAGGGGGATGAAGGGTTTCAGAAACAAGTTCTTGTATGGGAAGTGATTGATGAGTGATGGAACAACAAACTCCATCGTCCCATTCATGCTGTAGGGATTTTCCTGAACCTTGAATTTGCTTACTCCTCTGGTTTCTTATTTGACGTTGAGGTCATAGATGAATTTTCACTTGTGTTCAGAAGATGGTGCCATCTCCAACACAACGTGCATATATCTCCAAAGAAATGGAGATTTACAGAATCGCAGGTGACACATTGAGCTTTGACATGGCTGTCCAGGATAGGAATACTAAAATGCTAGGTAAGATTTGCTTTGTTTCAAAATTCATTGATGTGTTAGGAGATATTTCTTTTTTTTAATCACTAAAAGTACTATTAGTAGAAATTACAGTTAATTTGTGGGATGGTTGTGCAACTACTCAAAGATGTTGCATCTCATGTTGAAATTGAAATAAAATAAGATTTTACTCTTCCTTGGAAAACCTTGTAGAAAAACCGAAGGGATATTTCCCCACATTTGTGGATAGCATCTCTAGTAAACATATTGGTGTAGATTAGTGTGCCTCACCTAGGGGGATTCGAACCATGAACTTGTTTGCACAGAACTAACCAAATTGGTGGAGCTAACCCCTTTTACTATCACAATAACATAAGATTGTGTACATGAACATTACAATTGAGTTTAATATAAGTTCCCCCTCTTTCTTTCAAAATATAACAACTTCTTTCTCGAGAATAAAGACTTCTATGGCAATGGGATTATTCTAATAGGAGCAATCATTATGTCCTAGAAATGGAAGCACAAAGAAGACTGATTCTATATTGGCATATAATTATGAAATGGAAGATGGGAGGCTACCTAGCTAGGTCACAAAAGGTATATTGAGAAGAAAGAAAATGTTAATTTTGGACAACTAGGTCCAAACTCCATGTTGTGATGCTCAGATGAAGATGCCAATATTTTTATTGGATTCCTCTTTCAGAGAGGTGCAAGATCGATCTAAAGATCATCTTGATCCGATGAGCAGAACATTTATTTTGAATTTATTCAAAATATGTGCAGGTCGGCCTTAAGGTTTTGTGCCCCAGCAGTTGTGTCACACACCCTCACTGATGGATATAAATTGGTCAATGTTGGAGGACATTTTCACTCATCTCATCCTCACACAATTCTCTCTCCTCATCTGACTGGTTCGATGACCTTGGAGGCTCTTCTCTCCACACGTGAGAAAATTTCAGCAGCAACACATTTCTGTTTTCGGCCTAGGGTTTCGACAGCAGCTTTGACCAGCGTTGACTTTGGTCAACGCAAGGTCAAACGGACCTGAAACTCTCCCAAAAGGTTGATTTTTCAAATCCTCACTTTTTGGCATTATTCAGGAGCTGAACATTGAATTTGATTGACTTAATTTGCGTTGACCTAGGCTATGCACTCTTGTTTGCGTTATTGTTGGCCGACAACGTTAACTTTGGGTTGAGCGCTGTTTGGTTGTCCTAGAGGGTTGTGTGACATTGCTGGATGGCTGACCATATTGAGACTTTGTTGGTTGAAGCATCCTGTTGACCGTCGTAACGCACCAACACACTTACATATTTTTGGTTGGTCTTCTGTCGATCTACTGGTATGTTCTATCAGCATTTTACTTTGTTGTTTATGTGATTGTTGTCTGATAATGGGAGTAAAATTAAAGTTGCATCAAGCATAGAACATCTACATAAATTTACATGGTATCAGAGCTAAGGTGAAGACAAAGCCCTAATTTGTATCAATCACCGAAGAAGAGGATGGGTTTCTCAAACTATAATGGCTTTAAGGCTGATGAAAAATTGACTGGGAAGGATGAATTCCATGCTTGGAAGATGACATTGGATCTTAACTTGGAAGACCAAGATGTCATGGACTATGTGCAGGGTAAAATCCAAGAGCCTCCATCCACTGCAACTACTACTGCCAAAACAAAGTATAAGAAGGGGGAAATCAAAGCAAAGCTGATGATTAGGGCCTCAATTCATAAGAGTCTGGTTGCTTACATCTCTGGGCTCGGCACATCCAAGGAGATGTATGATAAGTTGGTCCACATGTTCAAGGCCAACAATGCGAATCAAGTCCTATTCTTCAAGAATCAATTGAAGAATCTGAAGAAAGACAGGGATGAGTCTGTTCAATCATATTTTCTGAAGCTGACCGAGATAAAAAATAATCTGTTGGCTATTGGGGAGACAATAGCTGATCGAGAGATGGTACTCACCGCACTTGGAGGTCTCTCATTCGAATGGCATGTGTTCAACACTACCATTCTTAATAACAATGTGATACCTAACTTTGACGAAGTACTATCGAGATGCGTACAAGAAGATACAAGAATGAAGGAATATGAAAATGAAGGAAATGCTGCCTTTGCTGCTCATTCTAGAAAGAATAACTTTGGTGGTCCAAGGAACAAAGGAAGAGCAGGGGCCCAAGGAAATAAAGGCAAGTGTTACACTTGTCACAAGCTTGGTCACTATGCTAGAGAATGCCCTTTGAAGAAGGATTCTCCTGATGATGATGACAACAACAGCAACCAGAGGAATTGCAATCAAAGGAACAACAGGTTCAAGGGGAAGAGGAAGGCTCCCTCCGGCGAAAATGGTCAACCTTTCAAAAGGTTGAGAAATTCCAGGCATGAGGAATCAAATGTTGTTGATAAAAGAAATGAATTCATTCTTGTATCTGCCCTCTCTGCTACATCTCCACCCGACACTATGGATGTCTGGTTGATAGATAGTGGTGCCTCAAGGCACATCACTGGGTTCAAGGAAGCACTTTCTGATATGGTTGAGAATGATACTAATCTGGAAATTATCCTTGGAGATAATGCCACATATCCCGTGAAAGGGATAGGTACTGTGACCCTCCACTTGTCTCAAGGTCAAGTCCTCCGCTTGCAAGAGGTACTCTATGTACTTCATTTGAAGAAGAACCTTGTATCTATTTCAGCCATGGAAGACAAAGTTTTCAATGTGGCGTTCATTGATGGGAAGGTTTGTATCTGGAAGAAGAGCTTCAAGGAAGCTATCACGATTGGGTTTAGAGTTGATACACTCTACCAGGTTGGAGGAAGTCCACTGGGAGCAATGACATGTGATACTATCCGACAGATTGAACTATGGCACCAGAGGTTTGGAAACCTTCACTACAAGGCCCTTCCTGAAGCAAGGAAGGTGGTGACGGGGATGCCCGAGTTCTCAAATAATCATGAAGGTGTATGTCAGGGTTGTGCCGAATGAAAACATATAAGGGGACCTTTCCCCTCAAGTATCACAAAGACATATGATGTCTTGCAATTGATACTTTCTGATTTGCCTGGGATGCTGCCCGTGACATCCTTGGGAGGATCTTCTTATTGTATGACATTCATAGATGACTTCTCTCGCAAAACCTGGAAATACTTCTTGGAAAAGAAGGATGAGACTTTCATGTGGTTCCGTACCTTCAAAGCCTTGGTGCAAAATCTAACATGGAAGAAGATCAAGATATTGAGGACCGATAATGGCATTGAATATGAGACGAACGAGTTCAAGAACTTTTGCAGAGAAGTTGGCATCAAGAGGGAGACCACAACTGTCTATACTCCTGAGCAGAATGGCGTTGCTGAATGAAAGAACAAGACCATTATGGAAGCTGCCTATGCCATGCTATGTGACCAAGGTCTACCGAAGTTTCTGTGGGGAGAAGCTGCGAACACTACTGTGTACATACAAAACCAATGCTCGCATTCCGCTCTAGACTCCAAAACTCCCAAAGAGGTTTTCTCTAGTAAGAAACCTGACGTCTCACATTTTAGAGGTTTTTGGATGTCATGTTTATTTTCATGTGCTGAAAGAGAAGAGTAGCAAGCTGAATGCTTCTGGGAAGAAGGGAATGTTTGTGGGCTACAACGAAACTTCGAAGGCCTATAGAGTTTATGTGCCTGGTCAAAGGGAAGTGGAGATATACCATGATGTTACCTTTGACGAAGATGCTTCCCTGAGGAAAGTAGTCAATCTTTCGAGATCTGAGGAAGATCATGAAGCAAGGCCTGGAAATCAAGAAGAGCCGAAGGATGAGACGATGCCTGATGCTGAAGGGCTGATGGACCCGATTGATCCACCTCCTTCAATAGGGAAGAGACCATCATGGCTCAGGGACACTCTTGAGGATGCCGAGGGACTTATGGCCCCAAGGGGGACATTTCGTGAAAGCAAGAAGCCGAATAGATACCAAGGGTATCTAGCAACCATGAGTACTACTGTACAATCTGAGCGTGGATCTTTTGAGGAAGCCATAAAGCATCAAGTCTGGAAGGATGCTATGCACGACGAGTACGAGTCCATAATGAAGAATGATGTCTGGGATGTGGTTCCAAGACCGAAGGACAAAGCAGTTGTCACCTCGAAATGGCTCTACAAGATCAAGCATGGATCTGATGGAAGTGCTGAAAAGTTCAAGGCAAGATTCATTGCCCGAGGCTTCTCTCAAAAATCATAGACTATGATGATATATTTGCATTTTTGTGGCCCGATATACCACCATCCGATCTATCATAGCGCTTGTTGCTACGCAAGGATGGAGTCTTCATCAGATGGATGCGAAGACTGCATTTCTGCATGGTGCGATAAAGGAAGAGGTGTATGTGGAGCAACCTCTGGGGTTCGAAGTCCAGGATCATGACACCCATGTTTGCAGGTTGAAGAAAGCCCTCTATGGGTTGAAGCAAGCACCCAGAGCTTGGTACGAGAGGATAGATAGCTACTTGATGAAGCTGGGCTTCACTCGTAGTAACGCTGATCCGAACCTTTACTTCAAGGTTGATAGAGAAAAGCCTCTCATTCTGGTGCTTTATGTGGACTACCTCTTCTTGACAGGTGCTGAACCTCTCATTCATCAGTGCAAGAGGGAGCTCGCTGCTGAGTTCAAGATGAAGGACCTAGGACTGATGCATTACTTCTTAGGCCTGGAGGTCTAGTAGAGACCTGGTGAGATTTTCCTTTCTCAAGGAAAATACATTGTGAAGCTTCTGGAAAGATTTGGTATGGTGGAATGTAAGTCTGTGTCGACACCGATGGGCTCGTGTTAGCAAATCCTACTGAGTATCATCAACTCGTAGGGGCCCTAATGTTCTTAGTGAACACCCGTTCGGACGTATGTTTTGTAGTGAACACTTTGAGTCAACATATGGTTGAGCCTCATCACACTCACTGGGTTGGTGCCAAGAATCTATTGAGATATCTTCGCGGCACGATAAACCATGGGCTGAGATACATTGTCGGGAGCATGACACTCCATGGATATACTGATACCGATTGGGCTAGCAGTGTGGTGGATCGTAAGAGCACATCGGGATGCTGCTTCACACTTGGTTCTGCTTCGATATCATGGATGAGCAGGAAGCAGAAGTCGGTGGCTTTGAGCACTGCGGAGGCCGAATACATTGCAGCGAGTATGGACTGTTGTGAAGCATTTTGGTTGCGAAAGCTCTTCAGTGAGTTGTTCAGGCATGTGCTAGATACCATCGTGATACTTTGTGATAACCAGAGTGGGATTCGGTTGTCCGAGAATCCCGTGTTCCACAATCGATCCAAGCATATTGATATCAGGTACCACTTTATCCGGGATATGGTACAGCGAGGCGTCGTAAGTCTCGATCATATAGGAACTGATGAGCAGGTCGCGAATATTGTCACAAAGCCCCTGGGGAAGGTCAAGTTCCTAACCTTCCGTGAGAATCTTGGTATCGTGGAATGACCCTATGTTGAGGGTCTTGTTAGACGATGAGCTCTGGGAGCTCTGGGGGGGCTTTGGGGATAGCTTCTTGGAGCTATAAGCAACCACAGGGCTAGGCTTGCAGAACCTTGTTGGTGTGCTTCTGCCCCACCGTGATGATGATTGAGTTGGTTCACCTCTCATTATCTATGCCCCGTATGCATCCTACCCATTGAGTTCAGGGTTCATGGGAAGTACCTCTCATTTGGCGAATGAGATGGGAAAAACTAGAGACTAGTAGCAAAGACTGATGGACACATTAGAGATTGCCATACTCTCTATATAGGATGGTACAGTCCAACCACTTGATCTGGGATCAAGTATAGTGAGGTTGCAGACCTCCAACTGACTTCGGGTTAGGTAAACCAACTTCAGGTTGGTATAAGACTCTTTGTGAGTCCAATAGAGGTTTTAGACCTTTGGGCTGAATCTGTCAGCCGAGAATGATGTCCTTGTGACTGACCCACTTCTGTTCTGAAATAAAGAAGCCAGCAAAGCAAGTTACGGCGGGACGACGCACGATGTTTGGATTGCACAGTTGGATGGAGTTCTCCCTAGTTGAGAGGGAGTGTTAAATTTGGGCAACTAGGTCCAAAATCCATTTTGTGATGCTCAGATGAAGATGCCAATATTTTTATTGGATTCCTCTTTCGGAGAGGTGCAAGATTGATCTAAAGATCATCTTGATCCGATGAGCAGAACATTTATTTTGAATTTATTCAAAATATGTGCAGGTCGGCCATAAGGTTTTGTGCCCTAGCAGTTGTGTCACACACCCTCATTGATGGATATATATTGGTCAATGTTGGAGGACATTTTCACTCATCTCATCCTCACACTTTCTCTCCTCATCTGATTGGTTCGATCACCTTGGAAGCTCTTCTCTCCACACGTGGGAAAATTTCCGCGGCTGCACTTTTTTGTTTTCGGCCTAGGGTTTGTGCAGCAGCGTTGACCAACGTTGACTTTGGTCAACGCAAGGTCTAACGGACTCGAAACTCTCCCATAATTTCGATTTTCCAAAGCCAAATTTTTTGGCACTATTCCTGATGCTAGACGTTGACTTTGACTTGGCTGTGTTGACCTAGCTGTTGCTGCTGTTTGTGTTGACCGTTGACTGACAACGTTGACTTTTGGTTTGACTGTTTTGGCTGTCCTAGAGGGTTGTGTGACACAGTTGGTTGGCTAACCATATTGAGACTTTGCTGGTTGAAGCATCTTGTTGACCGCCGTAACACACCAACACACTTATATATCTCTGGCTTGTCTTCTGTCGATCTACTAGTATGTTCTATTAGCATTTTACTTTATTGTTTATGTGATTGCTGACTGATATTGGGATAAAAAGTAAACTTGCATCAAGCATCGAACATCTACAAAAATATACAAAAAAGAACATGGGACTTACAATACAAAAAAAGGTTGGAACATGTCATTTCACAACCACATTGACTGTGGGTTCTGTTACTGCAAAATCTAGCACCTTAGTGCAAAGCCTCACTAAGCAATCTATATTGAGAGCAACAATGGGATTAGCCACCACTGTCACATTAACAACTATTCCCCTTCTATTCTATTGTCAGATATAATCCCCACAAGGGAGGCTTCCGCAATAGATCTTAGGGATTAAATGACCCAAGTAGATTAGGCTAAATACCCCCGAAGGTTTCTACTACAAAATTCACCAAAGTATAGATATTCAAAATTTTGGGTTTGGGTGATTTAAGATACAATTTCCAAGTAATGAGTTCAAAGGACCCCATAGCTAAATCTAGAGGGTTTAATAAGTCCTAAAGTAGCTCAGAGGTTCTCAAACACATGCAATCTAGAAATTACACTTTGCTTTTATAAACTAGGGTTTTAGTCAACACAATCATAACATGCCAATATGTATAACATTAATAACAAAACAATCCAAAATTTATAATAGACAAGTGAAAAGTAAGGGCTATTTAATGAGTAAACTAGGAAATAAATTACAGCAATTTTCAATGGCTGAAAATACATAAAAAAACAACAAACTCTAGACATCAGTCCTAATTAATGACCAAAAAATGCATGTAAAATAAATCTTCGCTTTTCCAATTTAATGCATCCAAAACAATGTTCTATGGGGACATGTCCCCTAGGGTAGGGGGCACGCTCCCCGAATTTTCCAAGCTCCTAGGATAGGGGGATGCATGGGGAAACATTTCCCCAAAAGGGGTGCTTGTGGGCATCCCCCCCAAAAAACGGCTCGACGTCCCCTTTGAATATTTCCTAAAAACAATAATTTATGAGTGAGGAACCTTGATATTCAGCCCTAAAGCCCTCTTAATGCTATGTAATTAATGGTAATGTTAAATTCTTAAAGTAAAAGTGAATTTTTCCTTTATTTTCCATTATTTCATATGGAGAAAGTAGAATTTTAGATCCCACTCAAAATCTCACAGACTCAAGAATTTCAGGATTTCAGGCTTGGGGGGATTGCAATGTTTCCATTGGATTCTATCGTGTATGAGGGTATGAAACTAACATTTAATCAAGAGCACCAATCTCTTTATGTATCTTGATGTTGTTGGCATTGATTGTTGAACTCCTTTTCCGTGACCCATCACTCAAACAAAATCTCAATTTGACATGTTAAGCTTTTTCTATCTTATATTAATGCTTAGAGGGTGATATCAATAATGAGGATTCCAACATAGGTACTGATTTTGCTAGTATGTTGGTATTTGTTGTAGCATGGTATTTTGTGGACTATAAAGGCCATCTAGAGCATCTTTGTTGATGTATTTTTGGTTCAAATATGGATTGAACTTGGTGCTATTTTAGTTATATGCACCCTTAATTGCTAGCATAGTTTTAAAAACTGGAACAACTGGTGACCAGACTGGCCCACCTAATAAACTGGGTTTCAAATCGGAACTGGTCAAACTGGGACTTGTTAGATCTCAATGAACCGGTTTTAAAAACACATGAAATAATTAATTTTTAATGAAAAAAACTATTTTTAAGACTTAAAACCATGATTCCAAACTATTAGACACAAAATATGCAAAATTTGCTCATATATATACCATGAAAAGGTGAATATATCAAAATGGCACCAAGTGCAATACATATCAACAACAAAATATATAATCAATGAGGCTCTAAATGGCCTCTAGAGTCCAAAACAAAGCCTACAAGCTATGGGGCCACTAGCCTAATACAAGTCTACATATATGATATTAGTGATCAACATTATCACTTGAAAGTTGAAACTTCTCATCATGATCAAACTCAGTTGGTTGAGTCTCGACTCCCAAACTTTGCAACTGCTTGAGTCACAAACTTTTCTGCTGGTTCAGTGACTTGAGTCTCAAACTTCTGAAGGTGTTCTGCTTTAATATGCCCTATTACTCATGTGGTGCTCCACATGGCTTTACATGGCCTCCTATCCCAGCCAAGTGTTGCTTGAACCTGTTAATACCCCCTCCTTTAATAGATTTTGGCAATATTTGCAGATCATTTTGGAGGCATGGCTTTTGGAGGCATAGTGGCTTACTACTTAGCTCAAACTCTTTGTTGTTCCACCACTCTAGCAAAATCTCAACACTCTCCAAGCTCACAATGAAGCTCATAAAAACTATAAATGAGACGTGTGAGGAAAATGAGACGGGAGACCTCCTTTTATTGGCTTGGAGGGGTTGTTTTAGAAGGGAAACAACCCATATTTTCCCTCCAAACCACCTCACAAGCCTCCAAGAATGCCTCTGGTGGGTTCGCGACCGACTTGGCAATGAACCGATCGATTTATGGGAAAACCGATTGGTTCCGTCATAAATCGGCCGATTTATGCCCGATTTATCTAAAAAAGGGCGAATGAGGCTATTGAATGAGTTTTTCAACTCATTCGGTTGGTTTGGCCAATGAACCGACAAGTTTGACAGGTTTCCGGTTCAGACTGGACAATTTTTAAAACTATGCTTGCTAGGTGGAGGCCTCATGACATCCTTGGGTGTTGTGTCTGGAAGCAGTAAGGGTAAAATTCATACATTACATAAAGGGGAGTAGCGAGGTGCCATGTTTAAGAGCAATCGAAAATAGAGGGTAAGGAAGAGAGAAAATGAAGCGAGCAATTATAGAAGCCACAAGAATGCATAGAGTGAGGACGTCCATAGGTAAAGTGTTGAAAAAACTAGTGTGCGACATAAGGATGGCAGTCTCTTATATGGCAAGGTAAATTCCATCATGGGGATCCTTTGGCCCAAAAAGTGGAAGCATTGGTGAAGAACCACAAGAGAAACATGTGAGTGCATGATGACAAGCTTAGCATATGAAAAGAAAATAAGGCCTGTTACCCACCTTTGTGGGTGACACCCATAGGAGAAATTTTTCTCCTAGATGGTCCTCAGCCGGTAGCCAACAACCTCTTGTAGCCATGAGATAGCTCGATGTGCCACCATCTCCGCCACCCGAGCCAACCATATGCTCCCCCACCCATTTGTTATGATCGTATGTTTGAAGGTGGGCCTTCGAACCGTAAAGGTACGAATTTTCATTATGTAGTTGGGTATTTTTGTTTACTTATCACAAAACAGAAACCCTACTACAGTGTTATTGATCTACTTCACCTACTTGTTTGATTAATTAACAAGTTATTAATCTGAAGTATTTAAAAAAACATTAAAGAAAATACAAACTGTAACCTACACATCTACAGATCATTTACTGAGCAACACGCACATGTGACAAAATTACACAGATTTTTCAGACAAATGTCCCTGGAGAAACCCAATGCGGGAAAACTGGTGCAGCAGCTCTAGAGGGTTTTATTATTATGCAGAATCTGAATACAGTTATATGGGCACCAGAAACGGTCTGCCCTACAGAGAAATTACACGACAGTTGTATCTTTCACTCGAAGACAGAAAATATGGCTGATCCAACCCTCTGTGGGGAATTACGAATTCAAGCCCTTTCTGGTCCACCGGAAACCCTCAGCTCAACCTTCTTCAGCCTCTGCGTTAACTCCTGGCCCAGTGCAGCCACTGCGTAGCGCACGCTGTCCCCGGCACCTGCATCACTCTGGAAGGTTCTGTGCTACCTCTGCATCCATCAAATGGCTCCGCGTGGCCTCTGCATCAGCGTGGCTGGAATGCGTTCGTCTGGCTAGTCTCTGTGCTGTCCTGGTACAATACTGCTTCTCTGCTGCTGTATTCTCAGCCTCAGATCAGATCATCCCTTGCCGATATCTGCTCCTCACTGCACTGCAAACTCACTTCGAATTCCTCAGCAAACCTCGCCCTTGAAATTCGACTTAGCTTCAGTGCTCTGCAATGTGTGTGTCTTCCAACTGACCCCAAGCTTTTCCTTTATACTTTTCTCGTTGGCAAACCAACGACCATGATCTAATCTCTTATCGACGACTGCGATTAAAAGAAAGCTTGATCCACGTCACTTAGAACATTTTATCACGTGTAATTTAATTCACTTTAATTTTTTAATTTCCCAAAGTTAGACTTAGGGTCCCCATTAAAAAAGTTTAATTATTTGAATAACTATTACACCAAATGAAATTTCTCCAAACACTTTATGTGACTTGGAGATCTCGTGTGTCTTAGCCCCTCCACAAAGTTTCCGAGCTAGAGCACACCCGATGCTACCCCAAAATCTCAACAATCCCTCTTTGCGAGGAGTGTGCTCTAGCAATACTTCCACACTGAAGCATTGCCTGATCTTGGCATTGGTCTCTGCACTGCTGATGATTGGCCTACTGCCCTCCATCCACTGCGCTGTTGCCCATTTTACTGCCACCGACACTGGTGCATCCGTATTGCAACTCCCTCTCAAATTGCTGCATCATGCTGCCAACTGCTGCACTGCTACTCAGTTGCTGAGAAGTAAGCAACTGAAGGACCGCTACCTAGTCACTGAGAGACAAGTCAGTCAGGCCGCATCTCATCACTGAAGCTCCCTCGACTGCTGTGCTGTGCTGTCTCTTTAAAGCCACTGCGCTGCTGCTGCTCTACACTGTGTAAGCACTGCCCCTCTGCGCTGCTGAAGTCCCATCAGCCTCTATGCTGCTGCTTCTACGTTGATGCTGCCTCTGCATTGCGCTGCTCCCATCTACAATGTCCCAACTCTACCCTTTACTTCACTGTGATCTTCTGCACTCACTGCTCCAGTCATCCTGCTACTGTCTTAAGGCTCCCGTAGCACGTATGTGATCCAAGAGTCTGGGCACCTCAAGGATCCTCCCTCCCATATGTAGCTGCTCTACAGATCAATGTCGCTCCACCTCTTCTCTCGAGGCGCATGAGCACTCATAGCCACATCATCCTCACTACCACTGTTGCCTCTAGTTGCTGCTGCTGCCTTGGAATTAGAAGACTCCTTGTCCTTTTTCTTAGGACAAATGCTGGCAAAGTGTCCAGGTTCGCCACATTTAAAGCACCAAACCTTTGATAGGTCCTTCTTCTTCTTCCCTTGCTGCTGTCGTTCCTTTGATGCAAGGGCTGCGTCCACTTCCTCCTCCTCCTTCACTTTGCTACTTCCGCTGCTGAATTCCCACTTGGTCATCTGCCGGATCTCCTCTTGTCGAAGGATGGCCCACATGTCACTCCAATTAGGGAGTTGTGCTCTGCCCAAAATGCTTTGGACAAAGGTAGCATTCAGGGCTGTCCTTACTAAGAGTCCTTCATTCGGAGTAGACCCCATGGAAATTAGCTGATCCCGGATAGTCTGCAATCCGGAGAGAAATGGATCGATCTCTTCCACTTTGTGCATCTGGTTCTCCAGAAGCATCTTACGTTGGACGGAGCTCCCATGATACAGCGTGGTCAAAGTTGTCTACACCTCATTTGCCATCTTCTTCTCGGCAATGTGTGGGACCACGTGATCCTTCACCCCATCCATGATCAAGTGCTTTGCTCGTGCCTGATTCTCGTTAAACTTCTGCAGACCGTTCGCATCGGCCGACACAATTACGACATTTTCTGCGTGTTCCCTGATGCCGTACTCTTCCAGGACTAATAAGATTCTGGCCTTCCAGGTCGCGAAGTTGAACACACCGTCCAACCTATCCTAACCATGCAGTTCGTATGGGGCCATCTAGCTCAAATCTGTTGAAACAGGAAATCCTCTCCCTCTTCCTGCTGCAACACTCAACAGAAGACTGGATCTAGGTTTCTTGACGATAGAAACCCTCTAGAGTAGTTGCTCGCTTTGACAACTGATTTCCCTCCCGGAAATCCTTCGCCAAATCCCCTGAATCAGTCCTCTACGATCACCCTCCTGATCAAATCTCAGATTTGTTTGGCACAAATCTGTTGAGCGACTGTTCTCCTCCCGCTTTTGTCACCTTTGCTAGGCACTGTTCTGCACCGACAGAACCTGTGCCACACTAGCAACTTTTGAAGATCAGAAGCTGCACTTCCACACTTGGCAAACTGCACAACAATTCTTCAATTGGACTGCGTCACCCTCCTGGTTCTGCGTCGGCCTCTACACAGGGCAGAATGGCTCAGTGCAGCCTCTGCACAGGGCAGGCTGCTCTTGCGTCACTCAGATGGCTCTGCGTCACCCTTTGTGTGGCCTATGCGTCTGTCCTGGTGCTGCGCTACCTTCTTTTGGATTTCAGCTGCTTCAACTGCTCTTCCTGCAACAATTATCTTTAGCCACTCTGTTGGTGGATCAACATGATTTGCAATGCTCTGATACTATGTGAAAGTTTCAAAACAGAAACCCTACTGCAGTGTTCTTGATCTACTTCACCTACTTGTTTGATTAATTAACCAGTTATTAATCTGAATTATTCAGAAAAACATTAAAGTAAATACAAACTGCAACCTACACATCTATAGATCATTTGTTGAACAACACGCATATGTGACAAAATTACACAAATTTTTTCGGACAAATGTCCCCAAAAAAACCCAATGCGGGAAAGCTGGTGGAGCAGTTCTAGAGGGTTTTATTATTATGCAGAATCTGAATACAGTTATATGGGCACCAGAAATGGTATGCCCTACAAAGAAATTACACAGCAGTTGTACCTTTCACTCGGAGACAGAAAATATGGCTGAGGAAACCCTCAGCGGGGAATTACGAATTCGAGCCCTTTCTGGTCCATCGGAAACCCTCAGTGCAACCTTCTTCAGCGTCTGCGTCAGCTCTCTGGCCCAGTGTAGCTTCTGTGCATTGCAGGCTGTCCCTGCGTCACTCTGGAAGGCTCTGCGCTGCCTCTGTGTCCCTCACTGTGTGGCCTCTGCGTTAGTGTGGCTGGACTGCGTCCTTTTGGCTTGTATCTGCGCTGTCCTGGTACAATACTGCCTCTCTGCTGCTGTATTCTCGGCCTCGGATCAGATCATCCCTTGCCGATCTCTGCCCCTCACTGCACTGCAAACTCGCTTTGAATTCCTCAACAAACCCCGCCCCATAAATTCTACTTATCTTCAATGCTCTGCAATGTGTGTATCTTCCAACTGATCCCAAGCCTTTCCTTTACACTTTTCTCGTTGGAAAACCAACGATTGTGATATAATCTCTTATCGACGGGTGAGATTAAAAGAAAGCTTGATCCATGTCACTTAGAACATTTCATCACATATGTAATTTAATTCACTTTAATTTTTTAATTTTTGAATAACTATTACACCAGATGAAATTTCTCCAAACGCTTTTTGGGTCTTGGAGATCTCGTGTTTCTTAGCCCCTCACAAAGTTTCGGAGCTAGAGCACACTCGATGCTACCCCAAAATCTTAACAGTTATCATGGACACTTTTGGGCATGGATTAGTGGGGGGATTCGGCGAAAAGAGTGGGCTTGGTTTGTGCTCTTGTCTCCTACGTCTAGTTTGATGGTTAGTCTGTGAAAATTCTGTTACTCGGAATCCTACTGCAACAACTTATTAGATTTCTTCTATTTGTTATTTAACTGAACAAGTTATTTATCGTGTACGGTAAATATCGAAATCAATACACTACAACCCTCACAAATACATACTGCAAAAAATAAATACAACGTAGGAAAAACTAGATGCACACACACAGAAGTACACAATTATTTTTGGAATAAGTCCCCAGAAAAACCCAACTTGGGAAAACTGGTGCAGCAACTGAGGGTTTTAATATTAAGCTGTAGAAAATCTAAGTACAAATCGTTGGATGCCCAGACTGGCTATCCAATATAGAGAAATAACTGACAAACAATCTAGTGAGAAAATTCTCACTTCCAGAGGCGATCCAACACTGACCTTAGCTCTAAAAGAGCTACTCTGCACTGCCTCTACACAGTGACTGTGTCACCCTACGCAGTTTTGTGTGACACAACTAGGAGAACTCGTTCTCCTCGCCTCTGATCTTCTGCTGTCCAGAAACTGGACCCTCTTGGCCTTCGGAAACTCTCTGTGGCCTCTGGCACTAAATCAATTATGCCTCCCAGCAAAACTGCAGATCTCCTCTGAAGCATTGCAGAACCTCTACGTGGCCTATGTGCTTCCTCTCTGTGGAACTGTTGCATCTTTGCTATGCACTCATTGAATTTGGAAAACTTTCCTCCGGTAATACTATCCCTGCCCCTCTCTGACTGCAACGAGCTCACTGGCTCTCTTTCCAGCAACATAGCGCTGCTACTCTGGAAAATCGATTTGCTAGCAAGTTCGATCTCTCTCTCGATATGTTCTCCAAGTGCCCATCGACTTCCTTCTTATAATCTCTTATTGAGACATCAATGACCATGATTAGATCTTAATCGATGGCTAAGATTAACTTGGACTCGATCCATGCCTTTATCTAGAAGATTCACACCCGACTTAATTAATACCCTTAATTAATCATATTTCCTTAGTTTAGACTTAGGAAATATTAAAACTGATTAATTATTTTAATTAAGTCACTTATGGGTTCCCCAAACGATTTCTGGATCTTGGAGAATACATGTGTCTTAGCCTCTCTGCAAAATCTCAAGGCTAGAGCACATCCGATGATACAAAAATCAACATAGCCTTGTGTCGTAGTCCCGTGGAGTCTTCTTTATTGGCTACTAACTTTAGGGGTGGCACTACATGGGAAACCCCGATTTTGGTTGCGTGGTCCCGCTTCCCGACACCATATAGATCACTCCCCTCCGCTCATTATAACCCCATTCATCATATTTCCCATCTGGGTCCACATTTGTACACTGGGTCCACAAGGAGTTAGCCTCCCCCTCCCCTTGTCCACTCCTTGGGTCGGGCTTGGAACAATGCCCGGAGGTTGATGCAGCTAAAGGAAAAGAAAAAGCATACTTAGGCCACTCTCAATAGGAAATGTACCGTAAAATGCAAAATATGGTCGGGACATACAAATTTAGCACATGGGAAAAAGCCAAACATGAGCTCTACACCTATCATTATAGCCATCACCCTGGTTCCTAGGGTCCCTCATATCAACCCTTTTCATCATTAAGAAACCCATGATTGTCCTAACCCCTGGTGGGCATTGAATTGCCCCACCTTGAAGGGGTATCCACTGCTATATCTTACACATCATGCTCTCATCCCTTGGAGCCCTAAGCAGTTATAAAAGAAAAATCAATAAAAGGAAAAAGACATATGAAGAAGGGTGGAAAAACAAAGGCCGGGGTAACTCATGTACCACGATTATTCCCTCCTACATCCATATACCCAAGTGTAGGCTTCCCTTATTATAGCTACTCTTTTACTGTGGCATGTGGCTTGGAGCCTTCCCCTGATGCCCCACTCTATACCATCATTATATCACGTGCTGCCTACCATTTGATGGATGTACCATGGACATGCCACCCCCTTAGAGGTTGAAACCACTTAATAGGGTCCTTGGTTAACCTTCTTCGTGAACTTGGAGACACTTGTACATTCTAAAGCCCACTATGGTAGGGCATGCCACCTTAAATTGTCCACTTGGTTTCATGATTTGTAAACTCATTTTCTCAATTGCACTAATGTTTGATTGTATTGGAAGGTGAGGGGACGCATTGGATCTTATACAGGATTGCAGGTGGGTCTTCATCTTGGGTTTGGTCTCCCTATAGGGGTCCAAGCCCTCCAGAGGGTCATATTGGCATTTGTAGGGTGACTGTTGAGAGCCATGGGTCTTCACCATAGTAGAGAGCAGATCGCCACTTCATGGGATCCTTCAGTTTCTCTTATTCCTTGCTTGTGTTCCACCTATTAGACGATGATGATGCACCTGGACCACCCTGCCCAACCAACTCCACTCTTGCACCACACACATGGCAGCTGATCCAAGGCCCAGATGAGGATGTGTCTCGTCATGGGAGACAATGGGAGGGCTTGCACCATTCTTCTAGTCCTTACAGATGGGATATGGGTTTGCTCAATCCATTTGGAGACCCATAAGGATGTTTTGTGCCCCCACAGCCACTTTGGGACACCACAGGTCATTTGCTTGGATATCAAGGGGCCACCGCCTTTATCACTATTTGGAGCTCATTCATTCATCTTGGCAGACATTGGACTCCACTAGGCCTCCTCAATGGCCCTTCGACCTGTTGTATCTATTATTTTGCCCTCTTGGGAGGCTTATTCTGTATTATGGAGCTATCTTGGTGGGCTTGTCACCAAGGAATGTTATTTTTGCACATTATTTTATTAGTTGGGGCATTATTAGGCCTTATTAGGAAAATCAAACCCCTTAGGGAGGATATATATTGATGTGATGATCATTTCATTTGATGATCACTTGTTCTTGGACTTGTATCTCTTCTTGAGAATTTCGCTAGCCTTACTGATGGACGAATTGGGATCTTAATGCATTTTGATGTTTGAAAGAGCTTTGTCTTTAATCTTGGAGCTTCGATTTTTTCCTATTGATGATTGGAATATTTTCACTATACTTGTGTCTCATTTTTGATCTATTTCATATTTATGTCACATGTAATTTATGGAAATTTTTGCTCATGACGCTGGAGTAGTTGCCCTAATGAAATGCGAATTTGTTATATCTTGTCTTTGTGAGGGTTTTTCATATGTTTCATGCAAAATATGATGAATAAATATCCTAGGGGTATATGATTGTTCATAATTTCCTTGATAAGTCATCAATTGCAACATTAAAGAAGTATAAATTTTCCTAGTAGCTTAGTTGCTGCCTCTAGGGCCATGCAAAGTTGCTAGGGAACTCTTTGATTGAGTACAAGCATCTCTAATCATCGAATCATATTTACTCCATTCTCCAAATAGGCTAGGCACTGGTCTATTCCTAGGTGATCACCACAACGAGCATCTTTCTTACCTCTTTTTCTCTTTCTAAGCCCTAACCCTAGTAGGCTTCCTAGGGAATCATACAAAATCCATTGTAGCCATCCAAAATTAATGAAAATTGTACAAGAACTGTATTGGTGTGTCCTTGAGAGGTCCTCCAAATTTGAAGACAATCCGATGGTGGAATCTCAAGATATTCCAAGCCCTAGCTCAAGAACCATTCTCCCTAGTTTGCCTTTAGTTAGTGGTTTCATTAAGGATCATTGCATTAACATCTCAAGTCAAACCTACTCCCTTTGATAGTTTTCTCCTCCCATACTTGGTCAAGCTCTTTTGTTTGAAGTTCTACTTGAAGCCCTTGACCTCGTCTGGGTCCACAAGGTTTTTGTGGTGGTCCCGTACCTTTTACCATTCCTATTTCACAAGGATCATTTTAGATCATATTCTCTTATGATTCTTAGGTCTAGGGTACTTTGTATCGAGAAATACCACTCAACCTCGAGTCTAGGTTTCCCTTTAGCCCTTCTTGGAGAGCCACACATCTTGCTTCTAAAGCAAACAATCCTTATCATTAAAGTTTTTCCTTTGAATAGGCTTTTGAAATCACTACCTCTACACCAATATATCATTCTTAGTGATTTCCCTAATACTGAGACTCCTCCCATTGGTGAAAGTCCGTAAAGAGTAGGGAGCTTTAGCTAAGGTGATAGTGGGTTATTGCTCCATTGTTGCCACTTGACCTAGTAGTCGCTCTATAGGGACCCCTCCTAGGACCTCTGCTAGTTCGAGCGGTAACAAGGCCAACTAGCAACCATGCATGAAAAGAAGAGAATGCTGAGAGAGGAGTAAGCAAAATCTAAGTTACAAGAGTATGGAAGATAAACTAAACTAAGAGTATTATTCTACAAAAGCATGAAGCTATGAAAGCATTACAGGGTTTTCTATAGAAGAGATAATATTTAAGATATGAAATTAGTGAGTTGTGAAAGCATGCTAAGTCTAGCTATTGGTAGTAAATAGCAACTAGACTATGAAAGCGAGAGAAATCTA
This sequence comes from Pinus albicaulis, assembly GCA_034641835.2. Taxonomy (NCBI): domain Eukaryota; kingdom Viridiplantae; phylum Streptophyta; class Pinopsida; order Pinales; family Pinaceae; genus Pinus; species Pinus albicaulis. The sequence goes on from CM076569.1 coordinate 893,050,084, forward strand.
ACTATTGGAAATAAATAGCAATGAAATTACTAGTGTAATAGTTTACCTTTGATCATAAAATAGCTAAATCTTGAATTGAAAGCAAGAGGTAAAGGGTGCGATCCGTGAAATTACATACACACAACATGGGGCAAATGGGCATGATGTTATTCACCATTGGACATGTTGCAAGCAAATAAAGAGGAATTTGCAAACAACAAAGCCAAACTTTAATGGAAGAGATGGGGAACATGTCTCAAACATAACAGAGAGGAGTCACCACCCACTTCCTAAGGAGGAGAGGATACATACGATTAAAGAAAATAAAAGTAAAAACAAAGGAAACACCCTACCTCATAATAAATGGGGACAAATCTAACTTGAGAGAGAACAAATGATGAAAAGGAAACAATCATGTCAACTCCCTCATATGGGCTTTAGAATCAACATGAATGATTTGATGATGAAGGCGACGACGTTGACCATGGACAATGAAGGCAGGGTAGATAGAAGTTGCATAGCATGAGAAGAACCAAAATCTAGTCACATAAGAGACCTCAACATCGACAACAACGAGGGAAAAATGTGACCTCTCAATTGAGAGATGGGGGGAGGTTAACACTCAGTAGAGGGGACAAAAGGAGAGACTTCCCTAAGTGAAACAAAAAAAGGAGGTTGCATTGAGTGGATCAAAAGAAAAAGAGAATGCCTTGGGTAGAGAAGGAAGGAGGATGGAAGCTTCCCCTAAACATTGGTAGGAAAGGAGGCAAGAGACAACCCTACCTTAAATGCAGTGAGAACATGAAGCTCAAATTGATAAAGGGAGATGCTCAAAGCCTAGTGGAAGAGGCAATAAACATGACACTAGGAGGAGGAGTTATTTGAACAAGAATAAAGGTCATAGCCAAGGGTTTTAACATGCCACTAGGGGAGTGAGAATCCAAGCGAAAAGTCAGAAAGAAGCAAGAAGGCTATGAGCGTTAGGCATGGAAGCAACCCTAGATGCCAACTAGTGTTGGTATATAAACCCTGTGAGGGAAGGCTAGTTTTGTATGGTCACGATGAGAAGCTTACTATCTATGGTTGCTATGAGAAAAAATAGTTGATGGTCGAAAAATTGGAGAAATATCACATTAGGCTTGCCTTGTGGCAATGATTCTAGTGAAATCCATCACAAGAAGAGGGGAAGTGTCACCTTGGAATGGAACAACTTGTCCATTAGGTCTAGGATCAATGCCTCATTAATATGTCATGACATGTCTTGGAGAAGAAGACACAACATTCTTTGTAGTGGACTTAGTAGTTTCCTTTTTCTTCAGGACATGGTGATCTTTTACAAGATAGGTGTCAAACTTATGGTAACAACATGATGCAGGAGCATGAGGCTTGAGAGATAAAAACTTCATTTTTTATTCCAAAAATACAAAAAAAATTTACAAGCAAAGGAGTGGGATCCTTTAGCTTGCAATTTACTGATTTACTGTTTTAGTAGATAAGATTGGACTGAAATTCAGGGATTTGATTCAATGTATTTAGTTTTTAGTTGAGGATTTTTAGACAAATATCATGTATAAGGATTTATCTAAAATTGGGCAAATTGATCCATAGAATGTGATCAATTTGTTTGTATAAACAATATATATTTTAAAATGTAAGTTCGAAATGTAGACAGAGGGAGAAAGAGAAGATTTAATAGAATTAGAGATGGGTTAGAGGAAAATTCGATTTTCCTTGTAGCTGTGCGAAATTGCCAAATTTTGGAGGATTTAAATTTCATTGGATATACATCTGAGTTGTTACTTTCATATTGATTTTTGCTTAATTGATTTTGTGTATGCATCTTCAGTGAAACGCTGTGTTCACTGTGGCATGGAATGGTAGCTTGTATTGTTTAATTAAAGAATATTAGTGGTCTATGCAATTAAAGAGTGTAAAATCTGGCAAATTCGAAGGAAGTGAATAATTGGAGACGTAAAGAGTACAAGGGAACCCGAACTCACTGATCTTCGATCTAAAATACTCATATTGCAGGGATTAAATACTCAATCCAGACTTGAATGTATTATCCAGATTTCAGAAGCAGGAGAATCGATGGATCAAGGTGCTAGTTTAATCGATGGCTATCGCATTTCAAGTTGCATAGTGATTAACCATTGGAATGGACCTGATGAATTTATAAAATGGATTTTATTGTTTGAACTGTCCGCCCAACATATGATAGATCTAACGGCCATCGCATGAGAGATTGGAATCCAACGAAAATCGCAAATAAAGTTGCACGGAGGTTAAGAAATCAGATGGATCCGATACTTTATCAATTCGGTTTAATTAATTAAGTTGGGAGTCTGACAACATTTTAAATCTGACGGCTTCCGCATGAAAGCTTGGAGATCTAAGGCTATCACAATTTTAGTTGCATGGATTTTAATAAGGGAAATGGATGCGATAAAGTATAGTCAAGGTTTAATGAGTTATGAAATCCGTTATGAAATTCAACGTGATGGTTGAATTTTATTAATGTTTCATTTTATATAATTGGCTCAATTATGTTGCCTTCCTTTATGTGAAAGGATTTGCATTGGGTTAAGACAAAAGATTTTTATTAAGGATTTTATTAAACCATGCTATGGAAAGGAAATGCGATTCTCAATTTATTGTATTTCTGTCATTTATGAAAGAATTATAAAGTGGGTTTTAATGCCATTTAAAATTTATGGAACAAATTTTAAATTGCATTTTAGTTTTGGGTTTTACATTGGAGGTTGATGACCGATACAGAAATAGAGAACCGTGATGAGGTCCCACCTGAATTAGAGGAAATTGTCACGAGATTTGAAAGCTTGTCATTAACACTTGCATCCAGAGCACCATTAGTGGTATCAAAGCAACATTTAGACACTGAGCGAGATCTTAAAGATCGGGAAAAGAAATCCAACATGGCTTATAGAGTTGGACGAGGAGGTGGTGCTGGTCGAAGAAGAGGAAGATCAGTTGCAAATGCTGAAGTGATGGAGGTTATGCAACATATGCAAGCCAGATTAGAAGCAATGGAAATGGGAAATCAAAGAGATGTAGATGCCAGAGATGTCAGCAAGCCTGAAGTTGAATTTGCAGAAGAGGGAGAACCTGCAAAAGTTACTCCTGAAATGAGATTTTTTAAATTAGTGTTGGGATCCACATCTAAACCCAGACTTGAAGTTTTGGTTTTTACAGGAAACTTAAACCCAGAAGAATTGATAGATTGGATAAATGACATGGATAAGTTTTTCGATTATGAAGAAATGGATGAAGGAAAAAGAGTGAAGTTTGCTGTCACAAAATTGAAAGGTCATGCAGCGCTTTGGTGGGATGGAGTGCAGGCAGAAAGAAGGAGACTTGGTAAGCAGCCAATAAAGAATTGGAACAGGGTGGTCGCAAAACTGAGAGGTAAGTTTTTGCCAAGTGATTATCAGCTTTCATTGTTTAGACAAATGCAGAATCTTAGACAGAGGTCAATGATAGTCAAAGAATACACAGAGGAATTTCACAAAGTGAGCATAAGAGCAGGACAAATTCAAGATACAACAGAGAAGATTGCAAGATATATTAATGGTCTCAGAGTGGAGATCCAAGATGAGATAAGTCTGCTATCTCCTAAAACAGTGGAAGAGGCTTATCAGATGGCCTTGAAGGCTGAAGAAAAACTCATAAGGAAGCAGTTTGCCAAAAGTAGAGGTACTTTTCGAGGAAAAGGAAGTCAAGGTGGTAGAGGAAGATCTACAACACCGAGAGAAGGCGCTAGCAACATCTCCAGTCAGCATACACACACAAAAGGTGATGCAAGTAGCAGAAGGAGTTTTTCCAGAGGAAGAGGAGGCAGAGGCAGAGGAAGAGAAATCAAATGTTATAGATGTAATAAGCTGGGACACAGAGCTTATGAATGTCCATAGAATGTGGGGACAAATCAGAGAAATGTAATTGTTGCTCATAATGAAGAGGAAGCAGCAAAAATGCCAGAAGCAGCAAATACACCAGAGAAAGGAGAATCTTTGGTAGTTAACAAAATTTTGTTAGAACTAGCAAAGGAAGTTGTTGAACCAACACAGAGAAAAACTTTGTTTAGAAGTGTATGCAAAGTTCAAGGAAAATGCTATCAAATGGTAATTGATAGTGGCAACACTGATAATTTGGTCTCTACAGAAGTGGTAGAGAAATTGAAATTGAAGACAAAGAAACATCCAACACCCTACAAGGTGTCATGGCTTCAGAAAGGACATCAACTATTAGTGAATGAACAGTGTGAAGTAGAATTCTAGTTGGGCAGCTACAAAGACATAATTATGTGTGATGTGATGCCTATGGACGTATGTCACATATTGCTGGGTAGACCTTGGCAGTATGATAGAGGAGCTATGCATGATGGGAAGAAGAACACATACAAGTTTTGTAAAGATGGTGTCAATCATACATTGTTGCTGATAGAAGAAGAAGATGCGTTGAAGAGAAGATCTGATTCGAAAGCCTTGTTACTGAGTGGAAAAGACTATCTGCAGCAGATTGAAGATGATGAGGTAAATTTTGCATTAGTTTGCAAACCCAAGGTAGTAATTACTTCCACTAAAATTTCCGATTTACCAATAGAAATTCAAGAGATGCTGGAAAATTACTGTGATATCATTGTAGATGATTTGCCGAATGAGTTACCACCTATTAGAAAAATCAGCCATCATATAGATTTGATTCCAGGAGCAAATTTGCCAAATAAAGCAGCATACAGGATAACTCCCACAGAAAATGAAGAAATCAGGAAGCAAGTACAGGAGCTGTTAGATAAAGAATTGATCAGAGAAAGTTTGAGTCCTTGTGCAGTGCCAACAATGTTGAGTCCAAAAAAAGATGGAGGCTGGAGAATGTGTACTGATTCAAGAGCAATCAATAAAATAACAATCAGGTATAGATTTCCTTTACCCATAATTGAAGATTTGATGGATTGTTTAAGTGGAGCAAGATATTTTACAAAGCTGGATTTAAAGAGTGGCTATCATCAAATTAGGATAAGGGAAGGAGATGAATGGAAAACAACTTTTAAAACAAATGAAGGATTGTATGAATGGATGGTAATGCCGTTTGGATTATCAAATGCTCCTAGTACATTTATGAGGTTTATGAATGAAGTGCTGAAAGAATTTATTAGTAAATTTATAATAGTATATCTGGATGATATATTAATTTACAACAAGTCTAAAAAAGAACACATGAGACATTTGAATTAAGTCTTAAGGAAGTTACATCAGGAAAAACTGCTGGTAAATTTAAAAAAATGTTCATTCATGAAGGAAGAATTGGTATACTTAGGCTTTGTTGTTTCTGCTGATGGATTGAAGATGGACCCAGAGAAAATAAAGGTAATCATAGAATGGCCTTCACCCAAAAATGTTTTTGAGGTAAGAAGCTTTCATGGTATTCCTAGTTTTTATAGAAAATTCACAAGGAATTTTAGTAAGATCAATGCTCCTATTATTGAAACTATAAAGAAGGACAAACAACCATTTAAATGGACTAATGAAGTAGAAATTTTTTTTCAGTTGTTGAAAAGAAAGATAACATAAAAACCCATTTTAGTTTTACCTGATTTTAACAAACCTTTTCAAGTGAAATGTGATGCCAATGGAGAAGCTATTGGAGCTGTGTTAAGTAAAGAAATCCGAGCTGTAGCTTATTTCAGTGAAAAATTGAATGACACAAGAATAAAATATTCTTCTTATGACAAAGAATTTTATGCAGTTAGATAGGTATTAAAGAAGTGGAGACATTACTTGATGTCTAAAGAGTTTGTGCTTTATTCAGACAATCATGCATTGCAGTATATTATGCAACAGCCAAAACTAAATCAGAAACATGCAAAATGGGTAGAATATCTTCAGAGTTTCAATTTTGTATTGAAACATATAACTGGCCAAGCAAACAAAGTAGCAGATGCCTTAAGTAGAAAAATCATTTTAGTTCAAGAAAGTCAAATTCAAGAGTTGGGTTTTGATTTTCTTAAAGAATTGTATAAAACAGATTTGGATTTTAAAGAGGCATTTGGAGCATGCAGTAATCCTGCTTTGTTGGACAGAAGTAAGTGGCTGGATTTTTTCTTGCAAGAAGGCTTGTTGTTTAAAAGAAATTAGCTGTGCATACCAAATTGTTCTATGAGAGAAAATTTAATTAAGGAGAAACATAGTGGAGGACTTGGTGGATATTTTGGTGTAGACAAAACTTATGAACAACTGAGTCATTTTTATTTTTGGCCAAAGATGAGATCTGAAGTGGAGAAGTTTGTGTGAAATTGTAAAGTTTGTCAGTATGCAAAAGGAAGAAATCATAACATAGGTTTGTATGTTCCATTACCTATTCCAGATAGACCTTGGGATATGGTAAGTATGGATTTTGTTTTGGGTTTACTGAAAACACAGAGAGGGAATGATGCAATCTATGCTGTTGTTGACAAATTTTTTAAAATGGCACATTTTATTCCATGTTATAAAACTAGTGATACTACTCATGTTGCTAATTTGTTTTTCAAAGAGATTGTAAGATTGCATGGGTTACCTAAAAGCATTGTCTCAGATAGGGACACCGGATTTGTTGGTCACTTCTGGAGGACATTGTGGAAAAATCTTGGTACTAAACTAAGTTTCAGCTCAACTTATCACCCTCAGACTGATGGACAGACTGAGGTGGTGAATAGAATCTTGGGTAATCTTTTGAGAAGTCTTGCAGGTGAACATCCTAAACAGTGGGATCAAATTTTGGCACAGGATGAATATGCTTATAATGACTCTCGTAACAGGAGTATAGGACAGAGTCCATTCCATATAGTTTATGGAATGCACCCAAGAGGAGTGTATGAATTAAGGAATTTGGGAAAAGCAGAGATGAGAAGTGCTGATGGAGAAGAGTTTGCTTCAGAAATTCGAGCAATACATGAACAGGTAAAACAACAGTTACAGAACAACAACATCAAGTACAAGAGTAGAGCAGATATGAAGAAAAGAGAAGTTAATTTTGACGTTGGAGATTTGGTTCTAGCACGCTTGAGGAAGGAAAGATTTCCAAAAAGGGCGTATAACAAATTGAAATTAAAAAAAATTGGGCCATGCAGAGTATTGAGAAAATTTTCTGCAAATGCTTATGAAATTGAATTACCTCCTGACATTGGAATATCTCCAATTTTCAATGTTGCTGATTTATACAGGTATGAAGACAGAGACACAGGTGATACAGATGAGGACAAATAAGAGATTGACTGGTTGAAACAGTTACCCACAACAAAAATATTGCAACCAGAGAGGATTTTAGACAAAAGATTGTCTAAGAAGACAAGAGGACGAGAATATTTTGAGTATTTGATCAAGTGGAAAGATCAACCAGTTGCAGAAGCTACTTGGATGATAGATACCATGCTACAGAAATTGGGCAGTTTTGTAGAGGAGCTCATGGACAGGAGCCCATGAAGAATTTTGTCCTCAGGAGTCTGATGCAGGAGCATGAGGCTCGAGGGATAAAAACTTCATCTTTTATTCCAAAAATACAAAAAATTTTTTACAAGCAAAGGAGTGGGATCCTTTAGCCTGCAATTTACTGATTTACTGTTTTAGTAGATAAGATTGGACTGATATTCAGGGATTTGATTCAATGTTCTTAGTTTTTAGTTGAGGATTTTTAGACAAATATCATGTATAAGGATTTTATCTAAAATTGGGCAAATTGATCCATAGAATGTGATCAATTTGTTTGTATAAACAATATATATTTTAAAATGTAAGTTTGAAATTTAGACAGAGGGAGAAAGAGAGGATTGGATTTAATAGAATTAGAGATGGGTTAGAGGAAAATTCGATTTTCCTCTGTAGCTGTGCGAAATTGCCAAATTTTGGAGGATTTAAATTTCATTGGATATACATCTGAGTTGTTACTTTCAAATCGATTTTTGTTTAATTGATTTTGTGTATGCATCTTCAGTCAAATGCCGCGTTCACTGTGGAATGTAATGGTAGCTTGTATTGTTTAATTAAAAGAATATTAGTGGTCTATGCAATTAAGCCATCATTTTTTTTAGAAGAGTGTAAAATATGGCAAATTCAAAGGAAGTGAATAATTGGAGACGTAAAGAGTACAAGGGAACCCGAACTCACTGATCTTCGATCTAAAATACTCATATTGCAGGGATTAAATATTCAATCTAGACTTGAATGTATTATCCAGATTTCAGAAGCAGGAGAATCGTTGGATCAAGGTGCTAGTTTAATCGATGGCTGTCGCATTTCAAGTTGCATAGTGATTAACCATTGGAATGGACCCGATGAATTTATAAAATGGATTTTATTGTTTGAACTGTCCGCCCAACATATGATAGATCTAACGGCCATCGCATGAGAGATTAGAATCCAACGAAAAACACAAATAAAGTTGCATGGAGGTTAAGAAATTAGATGGACCCGATACTTTATCAATTCGGTTTAATTAATTAAGTTGGGTGTCTAACAACGTTTTAAATCTGATGGCTTCCGCATGAAAGCTTGGAGATCTACAACTATCGCAATTTTAGTTGCATGGATTTTAATAAGGGAAATGGATGTGATAAAGTATGGTCAAGGTTTAATGAGATTTGAAATCCGTTACGAAATTCAACGTGATGGTTGAATTTTATTAATGTTTCATTTTATATAATTGGCTCAATTATGTTGCCGTCCTTTATGTGAAAGGATTTGCATTGGGTTAAGACAAAAGATTTTTATTAAGGATTTTATTAAACCATGCTATGGAAAGGAAATGTGATTCTCAATTTATTGTATTTTTGTCATTTATGAAAGAATTATAAAGTGGGTTTTAATGCCATTTAAAATTTGTGGAACAAATTTTAAATTGCATTTTAGTTTCGGGTTTTACATTGGAGTTTGATGACCGATAAAGAAATAAAGAACCGTGATGAGGTCCCACCTGAATTAGAGGAAATTGTCACGAGATTTGAAAGCTTGTCATTAACACCTACATCTAGACCACCATAACACGACACATAGGCTCAATGTCGAAAGTTGGAGGTGAACGTCTTGTTTAGAGGGGGCATGGAGAGATCAACACTCAATAGTTGAGTGAGTGTCTCACTTGTGATCAATGTTTTAAAACATGGGTTTGTTCTTAATATCCACCAAGGGATTGCTTGAATTGGATTGCGTTGAATTTTATGACTCAATTTTCTAAAAAAGAAATAAATATTAAAATTTTAATGAAAGTTATATATTTTAAATATTTTGAGCCATTAGAGACAAAATATGGAAGTTTTGTTCATTTTACATTACTAATGCTAGGTATATTGTACTTCAACACATGTCATTTGGTTATTGTATTTTATTTTATTTTAATTGAAATGAAGAATGGTGAACGTGTTACCCACCAAAAGTGGGTGACCATATACAAGAATATTGTTTTTTGACACTTCACATCTAGCCAACCAGCCAACAGCCCTTAAAAACCACCACTAGCTGATGATGTGCCACTATTCATCTCCGTCACTTGCATCAACCATATGACTTCTCACCCATCCAGAAAGAGCACATGAATGAAGGTGGGCCTTTGATCAAAAGGCACTTTATTCATTTTGCAATCGGGTGCTTATCCTTTCTTGTATTTGGGATTTTGGCATGGATTATGGGGTGACCTAGAAGAAAGAGGGGTTTTGACGGTGATCTTGTTCTCTCACATTAATGGGGGGGTAATCTTCGTTCCTAGTCCAATGGGACCTCCCCTAATGGCCCAATCGTTATAGGAGGGGCACCACTTGGAAGGGCCTGATTGAGATAACGTGTTCCACCTATCTCGATTCCATAATTACCACTTTCCATCTTACATTACAAGCCCTATATTCCACCTCCATTCTTTAGGTTCCACTGACCATTGGTTCTCTGGGATTTGGCACCTATACATCCTCATACCTGGGTAGGGCCTGAAACTTGGCCCTGGGAGGTTGATGCAGCTAAAAAAAAAGGGAAGAGCAAATAATGACCACAAAAGAAAAATCAAAAGAAGATCAAAATGCAAAAGATGTCTAGGACATACATATTAGCGCATGGGAAAAAACCTAACATAATCTCTACCTCACTTGTTATGGCCATCACTCGGTTCTTGAGTACATGTTGCTCTCTTACATCAAGAAAGGAACCCTTGCATGTCCCAACGCCAATGGGCTATGAGTTTCCTCATCACTAAGGGATAATACAATTGCTATCCATCATACAAAGCAAGCTCTAACCCTTTGAGCTAAGAGCAAGGATACAAAGAAAAATCAAGAAAAAGTGAAAGGCACACAACAGGGGTGGAAAAACCAACGCTGAGTTGATAACTCATGCATCCATGATTGCTCCATCCATCTATACACTTAGGATGTGGATCCCCATCATGATGGTCCCTTTGACCATGGTACTTGGCCACACATCTTCTCCCCTCCATTACCATCATTGTTCACAGAACACCGATTGATTGAAGGGTGGACTAAGGAAATGATACTTCCCCTTGGGGGCTCGAAACACCTAGTAGGGTTGTCCTTTAACCACTCCTACCTACAGAGGAAATACCATTTCGAGTTTAGGATCCCAAATTTTGAAGGGAAGCCTTGTTTGAAGTGTCAAATAGACCTTTACTTTCAAGCTTGGTCCACTTAAATGCAAAAATTATTATTGTACGTGATGAATGGTTGCTTGCATTAGACTTTATGTTGTGATTGTCAGGTGGCTTCACAACCTTGACTTGGGTGCCTCACCCAGAGGTACCCAGGGCTCCAAAGAAGCATATTGACACCCATAGGTGAAGTGTTGAGAGCCATGGGACTCTAAGCACCAACAAAGCATCATACACACCCTTGGGCACCTCCAACACCCATAGCGTTTTGGCACTTTGCCCTACATTTGATGACTTTTTGGGATGATGCACATGGACCTAGTTGGCTCCTAGTCGACTTAGCACTTTGAGAGGGTTGGCAGCTGATCCAAGGCCCAGAGGAGGATGGTCTCACCCCTTGAGACATGGGAGGGCTAGCACCACCTTGGAAGCTCTCAACGTTGGAGCAATGATTGACATTATGGCCATTTGGAGACTCATGAGACCACATTCTGACTCCCAAGGTGAAATTTGGAGCCCACAGAGAGATTAGACAGAAATGTGGAGGCCAGCCTTCACATCATGATTTTAGAAGGCTTCTACACCTTGCTTGGCACGAAGAAGCCTAAACGCATGCCTCATAAAGCCCTACACATGGATGACGTCAGCATTTCAGCTCACACATGTGGGCATTTCACTTGGTTTTATGTTTTGGCTAGTGGGTTGGCTTGTAACCCAATTCATCATTGTAATTTTACTTTAGATTTAGGTGCTTTTAGGCTAATTAGAGATTGATCTTCATAAAAATAGAGGAGAGGATTCTTTTCATTCTCATGATGATCACTTGGAGATTTTGATCTGTCTTAGGAGAATTTCGGCCTATTTACTTGTGGGAGAGATGTGACATATGTAACAAAATTTGTATTAGAGCTACTTCATGCATCAATGATGGATTATTTCATGCGTTATCTTGTAAGTGAGCCATTATTAGGGTCCGACCCTAACCCCTTTATTAATGTAATAGGCCCAAGGGGCCATGTAAGAGTCACGATTAGTTAGTTTAATAAATAAAGCCCGTAAGCAGCTAACAACACTAATGATGATTGTAAGTGGTTGACCCGCATTATAAAAAAGGGACCACAATTAGTTATAATGGGCCATAGCTAATAAATAAAGTGGTTAAACCGCATTATGCAGGGGACCATGGGAAGTTATGGTTTTGTGTCTCATGAAACTATATATAGTCAATGATAGTAAAGGAAGTCTTGTCTTGTGTTGTTGTAATTGAGCTCTGCTCTACTGAAGGTTTCCCCCTTGAAGAGGCAAGTGAACAATATTGCTGTCGATCTTAATAGAATATTTCCATTTGCTATCATCACATTGTGTTATTTTGTATGGTATCTGTGGCATATTTCACGCTTTTGATATTTTCTGCAGGTTAAGCATACTATAATTGGTATTAGAGCACTTTCCCCGGCCAACCGCACCACCAATTTTAGCATTGTTTTTTAGTCTAGAGACGTGTTCCAACATCTTTAATCTACAAAGATCTCTTGTTATGCGGATTGACCTGCTATTGGGGAAGCATACATGCAGGAACTACAAGAGGTGGTCATCTCTGTTGGACTCACTTGTAACCGTTGTTGGTACCGCTTTGAGTAGTAGCACATCAAACGTCACTTGTACACAGAATGCTCTTCCAAGTACCTCTAGTATATCGGAAGTCCCCCTAGGCTATCTTGAAACGAACCTTAGATAAGATGTCAGCTATCATGCTGCTACAGTACACTGAGAAGAACACTTAGGGAGATTGTTTGCATGTACCAAGGGTAGTCGAGTACTACGTCTAAGGGCACGGTCGATCCTCCTTAGGGGACGCTTTCTATATGGAATGTTTCATCAATGGCCTTAAGGAAGCCATCCAGGCACATGTTAGAATGCATCAATCCGCTACTTAGTTGGAAGCTTGCCACAAAGTTTTAGATGCAGAAACTACTATTAATGCCCAATCCGATCGTCCTTCATTCATATCAAAGGTACGCCCCACCCAAACCCTTAAGGTTCAAAAGGTGTTGCCAGTAGAAATGGCCGAAAGGAGAAGACAAGGATTGTGTTACTATTGTGATGACGAATAGTAACCAGGCCGCAAATGCAAGGAATAAAAATTCTTCCAGATTAATGCTACTGAAAATAACCAATTTGAGGAGGTTCCGCTAGCTGACATTCCTCGGGAGGAGGACGTGGAACCTCAAATGGCCATTGAAGACATAACAAATACTACAACAACACCAGATGAACCAACTATCTCTCTCCATGAATTAGCCGACATTTATTCTCCATAAACGCTTAAAATCAGAAGCTTTATTAAGCATAAGCTAGTTGGTGGTGTTGATTGACAGTGGCAAGATGGATAATTTTTCCCATAAGTGGGTAGCTGAGGCTGTTCATTGTTTTGTGCGGGCATAATCCAGTTTTCAAATACTCATAGCTGATGGGGGGACCATGAAATGTGAAGGACGTTGTGAGAACATTAAGCTTCAGATGGGGGATTATCACCTTAAAACCCACATGTTTTCCATTGAGATGGGAGACAGTGACATTGTACTCGAACCTGATTGGCTCAGAACACTGGGCCCCATTACCATGGACTTCAAGCAGAATGGACACCTCATACGCTCTGGGGGCTTTATGCAAGTGCTGCTACTATCATCAACTTGCATAGAATGGAGAAGCTTTTAAAAAAGGGACATCATGGGGTAGTTTCTCAATTAAATTCAATCTGAGCCATTGAATCAAGCCCTGCCCACATTCATCTAGACTTGCAAAAGGTGTTGGGTCACCACTAACAGGTGTTTGAAAAATCCAAGGAGCTACCCTCTTCTTGGAGTGAGCATGATCATAGCATCCCTTTGATTTCAGGTAGCCATCCACCAAATGTCCGCCCATATAGGTATCGATTCACACAAAGTAATGAGATTGAAAAAATGACTTGAGAGATACTAGAAACAAACGTTATTCGTCCCAACACTAGCCCTTATTCATCCCCAGTGATCATGGTCTTAAAGAAATATGGGGAGTGGCGCATGTGTCCCGACTTTAGGACCCTCAACAATCTCACCATCAAGGATAAGTTTCCTATTCTAGTAGTCGATGATCTCCTTGATGAACTCCATGGCACCCAATTCATTACCAAGTTGTATCTACGTTCAGGCTATCACCAAATCAAAATGAAAGTACTAGACATTCCTAAGACAACTTTCAGAACCCATGAAGGTCACTATGAATTTTTGGTTATGCCCTTTGGTCTTTGTAATGCCCCATCCACCTTTCAAAGTCTCATGAATCAACTTCTCAAGCCATTTCTCAGAAAGTTTGTCTTGATCTTTTTTGATGATATACTCATCTACAACAAAACATGGGAAATACATCTTCAACATGTTGAGAAGGTATTGCAACTTTTGAAGGATAATAAATTATTTGTTAAAATGTCCAAGTGTTTTTTTTGGATGGAAGAGGTGGGGTACTTGGGACACATAGTGGGCCGCGAAGGAGTATGGGTGGATCTAAAAAAGATTCAGGCAATCCAAGATTGGCCACAATCTCGGACCTTGAAAAGTTTGCGAGGATTTTTGGGCCTCATGGGATACTATCGCAAATTTGTCAGAAATTATGGACGCATTGCTAGACCCCTGATGAACCTTCTCAAGAAAAATGCATTCTCCTCGACAAAAGCAGCTCAACAAGCCTTCCTGGATTTCAAACAGGCCATGTGTTCCACTGTGGTATTTTAGTTAACAATGGTATGTTCTATGCTTAGCACAATTTACTTCAATGTTCCTTAGCAACCCAATAACAATTTCCAATTAGTTCCAGTAGCAATCACATTAACCATTAATGACATTGACAATAAATGCAGATAGAACATAAAACAAAAATGCAGAAGACAATCCAAGACAAGAGGACACAATATTTGGCGGATGCCAGGGAAAACCCCCAATGTGGGGAAAAACCTTTGATCAATTCTTCTTATTATTATTTAATAGTTCAGCAGAGAGAGAGTACATACATCAATTTCACTTGCCCAAAACATAGTCAAATCAACCCTGTCAAAACAACAGTCAACCTATAGCCCTAACCAAAGAGTCAACATTGGTCAAATCAACAACAAATCATCCCCTAAACAACTCGGTCAAAGTCAATCAACATAGCCTCTAAGAAGGGTCAAAGTCAACCCAAAATTGTCCCACAAATGCTGGTCAAACCCAGTCAAACCTGCGGTCAAATAGGTGTTGGAAAGTGTAACTAGTTTCGGTCTTCATATTGACTATGTAATTATGTATTTATGTAATGAAGAAGACAAAGATAATAAAATATATTTTTGTTAAGCTAGCTTCATGGGTTTCATGAGCAAGGAATTTTATTATAGGTCAAAGACTTCTTCTTGATGTCTTTTAGGTATTTGTCATCTTGTCATAAATGTATTAATTAGAGTCATGTATATGAAGTGTCACACATGTAAAGTCAGTGATGTATGCCTTAAGACCTTGTCAAACCAACTTGTAATCATGGCTCAAGAATGGTGCTAACACCCTATATCAAATCAGCGTTATACTCAGTTGCAATACTTCTCCAAGTCGACCTATAAACAACAAGGAAAGTCGGCTCATGAACCATCACATCTATTCATGGTCAAGTCTGCTTATTACAGGGTGTGACCACTATAAATAGCCCACTGGACTGCACAAAACAATGACTGTAATTTTTGGATAAGTCTGCAACTTCAAGTGCGGATCACAGATACGAAAGAAAGGATAATACAACGAAGAACATAACTGAAGAGGTGCGTAAGGGTTCACTGTAATTTCGGATTTAAGTCTGTAATACTATTTCTGCAATCACAAAGAAGTCCGAGGATTGTTTCAAGATTTGGTGTTGTTTGTTGCAAGACTGTTATTAAGTATAAAAGGGTGTAGAAGGAAGCCATAGAGAGGAATCTCTTAGAAAGCGAATGAAGAAGATTGTTGGATGTTGAGATAACTGGGTTAAGGGTTGCTGAATAGAGACCGAGTTTCTCTAGGTGGAAAGTGCAAAACAATGAATAAAAGGAGGTTAGAAGAAAGCAGGTTGAGGAGATCAAGAAATAGTGATAATACCAGAAGCCGAGAAGGAACTAAGGTGGAGCTAAGGTCAAGTCAACAAACAAAGGAGAAACCGAGGACTAGAGACCGAGCTCTCTAAGGCTGGTGCAGAACAGTGCAGAACATTGCTAAACGGTGCAGAAAAGAAGGATCAGTTTAAGGAGCCAAGTAAAGAGCAGTGACAAGGTCTTGGAGGCATACAAGGGTCAAGGGTCTGAGTCATGGTCATGGTACTTATCAATTGAAGATCTATAAGAAGAATTAATTGTCGGTTTTCCTCTCCAAGAGGGAGAGGTTTTGGCCTTGGCTCGAGGAGCCTGAATTTGTGTCTCACGTGTTTTGATAATTGACTTGATGACAGATCTAATAAGCTAATAAAGAGAAGACATAAGTAAGAGAAGTAAGCTCACAAGTAATTATCAAGAAGAGAATTTGAATTAATCTAAGCCCTACCTAATTCTCAACATGGTATCAGAGCTAAGGTGCTGAAGTGAAAGGGCTACTTGTCAAAGAGACTCTCAAGGATCAAAAGGCAAGAATTAATTACTCTAGAAAGCATTAAAATCAAAGTCAAAGTCTTCACCGAAAGTCAAATCAGTTTGCAAGGAAGATTCTCAGGCCATCTCAAGAAGACCTTCAACCTCATTCAAAGGATCCACTCTCCAAGGAGATAATCTTTGCCATCAAAGATTCTTGACATTGAAGACTTTTTTGGAAGACACACCATCACACTCCATCCAACACAATCCAACATCTTTGAAGACATCTTCATTCTAAGTAATCATCTAAGACATCCTTGATCCGAGATCACCTATTTTGAAGAATTCAATCTAAGAAGGAATTCCTGTCATCATCTTCATCATCATCATCCTCAAGGAAGCTGATAGAAGGAGGAAGTCACTCTACTCAAGTAAGTATTTCTATGACCTCTTTTGAATCTGTCAAAATGACTTATTGCAAAGAGAGCAACAAATTGGTTGGGTTATCAAACTTTAGTGCATGGAAGAAGAGGAGAGATTTGAATCTAATCGAAGATGAAGTTATGGGCTACATCAAAAGATCTACAACTCAACCCTCAAAAGAAGATGCTGCAGCTCATGCCAAGTACATGAAGGGAGAAATCAGAGCCCAGAGGATTCTCATAGAATCCATTAAGGACTCACTCATACCCTATGTATCAAAACTAGAAACTGCAAAAGAAATATATGAGAAATTGGTGGAGCTATTCTCCGTGAGTACTGCAGGAGAAGTAATCTCTCTGAGACAAGAGCTATACAAAATGAATTTGTCAAGAGAGGAAGGAATCACTTCATATTGTATGATGATTTCTTAAATACGAGACCAGCTGCAGGAATTGGGAGAGGTAATGTTTGATAGTGAAATGACTACAGTGGTGCTGAACGCTCTACCAGAAGAATGGGGAAACTTCACTTCTAGCTTATACGGGAAGAAAGAAGCAACACCATTCCAGGATCTATAGTCTCTATGTAAAATAGAGGAAACAAGATTGAAAGCCAAAGCTGATATAGGATCAAGTGAAGGGAATTAAGCCTTTGTAGCCATGTCCAGGAAGAAAGGAGGATTCAGTAAATTTGGTTCTCAGAATAAAAGACGAAATATGG
This sequence comes from Pinus albicaulis, assembly GCA_034641835.2. NCBI lineage: Eukaryota > Viridiplantae > Streptophyta > Pinopsida > Pinales > Pinaceae > Pinus > Pinus albicaulis. The sequence goes on from CM076569.1 coordinate 893,067,440, forward strand.
ACAAAATACGATGCTTTGGATGTGATGAACTTGGGCATTATAAAAGGGATTGTCCTAAAGCTGGGATGGACAAGAGGAAAAATGAAGAAAGCCTATGTCACAGATGAAAGGGAAGAACCTGATGCAAATAAATCTAAGAAAGAATCGAAAAATATCTATTATGATTGAGATCATCTTCCTCTTTAAGTGATTTCTGTTGGTTGTAAAATAGTATGATAGGAAGCATTGTATATTAATAGCATCATGATAAAGGAGCACTTGTCTTAGAAGAAGTGGCTCCTGGGAACCTCACTAATAACAACATTGATGGAAGATAGTCATATAGATCAAGGGTCATCTATGAAACAGGTGTTGGCACTTTCTAATGGAGTCCTCCTTGGATTCACTCGTTAGAAAGAAAGAAAAAAGGTTCCATTGGGAATTCTGTCTTGCAAAATTCTGGGATTAGGATATGTTGACATATTGATGAAGTAGGTCAATGGGAATGAAGTTCTTCATTCTAAGGAAATTGTTGTAGGATGACTTAAATGGATAAGATAAGGTACATATATGCTAACACTGGATGCAGCGAAGTCATGTCATATGGTTGTAGGTGATGGACTTCCATATTTAGAAGTATGATCAAGGAAAGGAGGATCTCTTCTGGTACACAGGTTGTCATTAACAAATGAAATCAAATATATCTTCATATGGAATATGAGGTGGTTGTATACAAACAAGGAACTGTGTGCTGGAAGTTCCAGGGAATAAATGAAACTGTGTGGAGAAAGAAAGGAAGAGATCATGAAGTGCAGCCATGTCAAGAGGCGGTTATCATCCGGAAGCCAAGAAGATGTGACTAGGAGATCTACTGGGAAGATATGTAGGCTCTGATAGAAGTTTGGTAAAGAAGAAGACCCTTGACAATACATATCTTTAGGACATGTGTCAATCTGAATAAAGGATGCTGTTGCGTACAAGAAGATGTCATGGTGAAAGATCATCACTGAGATAACTTTTGACTTAAAAGTTCCTATGTATATGTTTATCTGGATAAGTTTATGTAGGGTTGCCAACCATGTGGAAGGATGTAAGATCCTTGGGAGATGGTTCGAAGGAAAGCAGCATGTCATAAATGTGGATCAGATGAGAAAGACTGATAAATCACTTTTTGGTAGATGACATGACTCGTGGAAAGATCATCACTGAGGTAACTTTTGATTTAAAAGTTCTTATGTATATGTTTATCTGGATAAGCTTATGCAGGGTTGCCAACCATGTGGAAGGATGTAAGATCCTTGGGAGATGGTTTGAAGGAAAGCAGCATGGCATAAATGTGGATCAGATGAGAAAGACTGATGAATCACTTTTTGGTAGATGACATGACTCATGGATGAAAGTATGGATGATCTGTGCCCTATGAAGCTAAAGTTAAAGATTCCTCAAGATCAAAATCCATGACATCGAGGGGAGGAATTCTTCATGAGCAGCTGGGTGTCTCACCATTATTGCTACAGGTCCCTGGTTAAGAGGGAGCCTGGTGGTAAGTTTCTTACTTGGAAGAAATTGGGTAATTCCTAAGAATGAGCTTAGGTACATTCCTTGTACAGGAATGAGTACATTCCCTTGTGGAATAGGTCCTCCCTGGCTGAGAGGGAGAGATAGACATATCATTCCGGTCTTCAACTGGGAAGACAAAATGGAGGATTGGGTAATCATTTGGCATCCGATACTCTTTGAGAATGAGATAGGCCATTCAAGATAAGAGTAATCGTGGACCGATATTCTTTGAGGGCTAGCTGCCCAAGAGAAGAATAGTCCAAGAAGGTCATACTTTGGAAACACCCGGGTTGAGTATTAACCTTGGAGAGACAATGACGATGGTGTCTATAAGTCATGTGTCTCGCCAACATTGTAGCCCATTGTCTAGTTGAGAGATGGGGTTGTTAGTCAAGGCCTTGCACTAGGACAATGCTGGTTGATATGATACTATATAGATGCGATTACCAATCCTATTCTTCTTATGAGATTCTTCAGTTTGAAAGTAACCATGTACCATTATGAATACCTCCCTAGTTAAGAGGGAGTGTTGGAAAGCGTAACTAGGTTCGGTTTTCATATTGACTATGTAATTATGCATTTATGTAATGAAGAAGACAAAGATAATAAAATGTATTTTTGTTAAGCTTGCTTCATGGGTTTCTGAGCAAGGAATTTTATTATAGGTCAAAGACTTCTTATCGATGCCTTTTAGGGATTTGTCATCTTGTCATAAATGTATTAATTAGAGTCATGTATATGAAGTGTCACACATGTAAAGTCAGTGATGTATGCCTCAAGACCTTGTTAAACCAACTTGTAATCATGGCTCAAGAATGGTGCTAACACCCCTGATCAAATCAATGTCATACTCAGTTGCAATACCTCTCCAAGTTGGCCTATAAACATCAAGGAAAGTCAACTTATGAACCGTCACATCTATTCATGGTCAGGTCGGCTTATTATAGGGCGTGACCACTATAAATCGCTCATTGGGCTGCGCAGAACAATGACTGTAATTTTTGGATAAGTCTGCAACTTCAAGTGCGGATCACAGATACGAAAGAAAGGATAATACAACGAAGAACATAACTAAAGAGGTGCGTAAGGCTTCACTATAATTTCGGATTTAAGTCTGTAATACTATTTCTGCAATCACAAAGAAGTCCGAGGACTGTTTCAAGACTTGGTGTTGTTCGGTGCAAGATTGTTATTAAGTATAAAAGGCTGCAGAAGAAAGCCGTAGAGAGGAGTCTCTTAGAAAGCAAAGGAAGAATATTGTTGGATGTCGAGATAATTGGGTTAAGGGTTGCTGAATAGAGACCGAGTTTCTCTAGGTGGCAAGAGCAGAACAATGAATAAAAGGAGGTTAGAAGAAAGCATGCCGAGGAGAGCAAGAAATAGTGACAATACTAGAAGCTGAGAAGGAAGTAAGGTGGAGCTAAGGTAAAGTCAAGAAACAAAGGAGAAACCGAGGACTAGAGACCGAGCTCTCTAAGGCTGGTACAGAGCAGTGCAGAACGGTGCTGAATGGTGCAGAAAAGAAGGATCAGTTTAAGGAGCCAAGTAAAGAGCAGTGACAAGGTCTTGGAGGCACACAAGGGTCAACGGTCTGAGTCATGGTCATGGTACTTATCAATTGAAGATCTATAAGAAGAATTACTTGCATTTTTTCCTCTCCAAGAGGGAGAGGTTTTGGCCTTTGCTCGAGGAGCTTGAATTTGTGTCTCTTGTGTTTTGATAATTGACTTGATGAAAGATCTAATAAGCTAATAAAGAGAAGACGTAAGTAAGAGAAGTCAACTCACAAGTAATTATCAAGAAGAGAATTTGAATTAATCTAAGCGCTACCTAATTCTCAACAAAAGGCTTGCCGTCAATGCAGGTCAAACTCAACCAAATGCCTCGATTTCTGTGCCAACAAGTACGGCTTGCAAAAATCGAAATTCTGCCCAATAAAATGCAGTCAAACTCGATCAAACAAGCCCTGGTCAACGCTGGTTTGCAATCTGGAAATTCGGCTTGCAATTGATCTCTGAAATTTTTGGCCTCCTTTGCCACACGTGTGTGTGAGAGAGAGAAACCCAAGCTGTATGAACCAATCAGAAGTGGAAAGAGAGAAGAATGTGTGAGTGAATGATGTTCAAATGAGGAGAGAGGTCACTCCTATTTATACACTTCGTTGTGGGTGAAGATACACATCCATTGGGCTTCATGAGCCTACATTTCACTGAGGCCGACCTTGACAACTTGCACGTGTGAAAATAAATTCAAAATCATACTTCTGCTTGTCCAAATAGGATGATCTTTAGATCAATCTTGGACCTCTCGAAAAGAGGAATCCAATAAAAATATCATCTACATCATATGAGTTGTCCCAAGGTGGAATTTGGCCCTAGTTTCCAATTTTAACATGTTGGCCCTCCAAGATTTTACAAAACCCTTTTTGATCGAATGTGATGCCTCAGGGATGAGCATTAGAGTAGTCTTAAAGCAAGAAGGTCAACCAATAGCCGTCACAAGCCAAAAATTAAGTGGCAAGAATTTGGGTCAATCTACTTATGAGAAGGAAATGATTGCCATCCTACATGCAATTGACACTTGGCGACCATACTTGCTTAGACATCGTTTCTAGATCAGAATTGACCATCATAGTCTGAAGCATTTCTTGGAGCAACGCTTATCCTCTCTGCAACAAAATAAATGGCTTACCAAAATGTTGGGCTATGCCTATGAGATAGTCTATAAGAAGGGTTGAGACAATGTTGCGATTGATGCCTTGTCTCAATGAAGAGGACGATACCCTCTTATCCCTATCTTTGCCCATACCATCTTGGATTGAGGAGGCACACAACAAATATTAATTTTCCAATGTTCTAGGCTACAACAATCACTTTGAATAATAATTCTTCCAATAGTAATCAATTACCCAATATATTTTTAATTTTCCAATATTAGTAAGCATCTGTAGATAGAACAGTGAATCAATTGCACAATAGAAGACAACCAAGAACAATAGAGACACAAATATTTGGGCAAAAACCAGGGAATACTCCACAAGGGGGAAAACACTTTCCAAATTCTTTTTCTATTAGATTGTCATCAAATATTCAGCAGCGAGATACATAGTTCGAGTATATCAACAACTTAGTCAAAGGTCAAAGCCTTGACCAACAAAATCAGCCAACCAATATCCAATCGAACATGAGCATAAAAGTCAGATTTGGTCAAAAGTCAAATATGCAATTTCCTGTCAAAGTCAACAAAAGTCAACGCAACCCTAACTAGTCCTTGGTCAACGGTTGAATCTACTCCAAAAAGGTTCGATCAACTAGTCAAAGAGCGTGGCATTCTTCCCTTTGACAAAACCAGTCAAAGTAGAATCAAAACCCTTGGTTAAAGGAAAGAAAAAGTCTACAGTCAAACCCTAACAAAACCTTGCTCAAATCTGCGGTCAAAGATAGTCAACATTCACATAAAATTTTGGTAAAAGTGCTAGTCAACTCAGCTTCCCAAAACAGGGCCAAAACCAAGACAAGCGAAGTCAAATTCTTCTAATTCAATGCTGGTCAAACAATCCCAAAACATAAGTCAACGTTGGTCAACATAATCACCCTCTCTCTCCTTCGCATGTGTGAACTCGACCCTGCAATTTCAGAATTGTACAAACCAATAAAATGAAGAGAAATGTGTGTGATGATGCCTCAAAGTGATGTGACCTTAGATGTATTTATATGTGGTTGAGGAGGTCGAATTTCGTCTTCCAACTCGACTTGAACATTTTGACGTGACATGGGCCAACATTAAAATAATAATTTTCCCATGTGCAAATTAAATTGTTCCAAGGGCTAGTAGGCTTAGGGTGAGAAGGGCTTCTCTAAGGAGGGAATTTCTCCTTGAGTTGCCAAATTTCAACACTCCCTCTCAACTAGGGAAGAAATTTCCGACTACATCATAAGTCTCATCTCAGATGTCTTATCATTATATCATATCATATCTCTTCTCTGTTCGTTTCCGCTCATCTGCTGAACAATCTCGATCTAAAGAAAAAGAATCATCATAGTGGGAGATACATGCTTACCATTGTTGATTTTTGTAACATCGGAAAGTGTTCCAAGTCTCAAAATTTGTAAGGAGGCTTGGACATCAGTATTCCAAAGAACCCAGAAACCGTTTGTGGAAATTCCACTCAGTTCATTTTTTATTAAAATAATTAATTATTTTAATAGAGACCCTAAGTCTAGACTTAGGGAAATTAAATAATTAATGGGCATTAATAGATCAGAGTGTGAATCTTCTAGAGAATGAAGATCAAGTCAAGTTTTAATCCTAGCCATTGATTAGACTTCTAATCTCGGTCGTTGATTCATCAATGAGAAGATTATAAAAGAAGGCTTGAGGGTCATTTGGAAAGCAAGCCGGGCAAACACTCAGTAACCCGAAGGAAGTCAATTCTAAAGGAATAGAATTCGATTTCAGAGAGAGAGTTGTAGGGTAGAGGAAGCAGAGGGAGTCAGCAGTGACAGAGGTCGAGGAGAGAAGGACGCAGAAGGCCATAGAAGGTAGCGCAGAGTGCCCACGCAGAGTGACGCAGTCTCACGCAGGCACTGCGCAAAGAGACACGTAGAGGGACGATGAGGGGAGCTATGAGTCTCCCGAGTGTCCGAAATTCTCTAGAAGGGTTGTGAGAATTTATCTTAGGTGTTTTCTAAAGGAGTCTGCCAGTCTTTTCCTTGTAAAGAATTTCATTGCTGAAGAATAATATGTAAACCCTCATCTGCTGCATTGGTTTTCTTGCATTGGGTTTTTCCGAGGACAATTGTCCAAAAATAACTGTGTCCATGTGATTGATTCTTATGCTTGTATTTCTTATTGTTCTATTCTCTGCATATTCTTGAGTGAATGTTGTAGTAGTATTTATTTCGAAATTTACTGAAGGATTCTGCAAATAACTCAGAAATAATGAGTAGGAGGAATAAATATATCACTGTAGAAATACTTAAAATTTCACATGGTATCATAGCAAAGATGAGTAATAGGAGAAGAGAACCAATGATGGTGTTGATCAGTGGTCGTCATTGATGTCAACTCAAGCAGCACCAGGGGCTACCCTAATCTTGCATGGGAATTTTGACTTGACAACTTCTTCTATTTCGAGTAAAGGATATTTTGGATGGTTTCTTCTTGTTGATATGTTTCCGTTGATATATGGCACGCCACGTAATTCTTCACGGTTTGAGAGATATTCGTGTTTGAAGTTAGTAACCCTAGTTAGTGGGCTAAAACCCCATGGGGTTGTAGCATGACACTAATCATTGGTTGTGGTCATTGAATATTCAATAATTAATAATTTTTTAAACTCTTAAAATTCATCCAACGTTCACTTGTTGAAGACTCTCTCAACCTAAGAATTTATATAAATTGTGACCCTTGTATCCTCCTCATGTAAGGATTTCGCTACTTAAAATAGTTCATCATGGCATTTTTGGTATAACTTTTTTATTTTTATTTATTTTTATTTTTTATTTTTTTATTTTTCTACGAAGCTTCAAATGCTGAAAAAAAACCCATTTGAGCCGAAATCCTGATGAAGCTCGTGTCCGAATTTCAGATATTGGTTCTCTATATTTCAGAGATATGATCCAAGGAATTTAGGGTTTTGCAGGCTCCTGAATTTCATGTCAAACAGGTGACCTTGGGAAAATTGTCATAACATTCTCTGTGAGCATTGGATTCAAATTTCGTAAGAAGTGACACAAAGAGGATGAGCTGTAGTTTGTTGGGTATCGCTTTCAGGACCAAAGGTTGAAACAGTGACATGTGGCATTTCGTACAAGTTCGCTCTACTGAACTAGTCTATAATCAAGTCATCATAGGAGATTGGACATAACTATTTCTTGAAGAATCCAATATTGATCAGACCTCCGGGGTTGGAAAGAGGACTCAGAGGGCTATCACAGGACGCAATTTCAAACCTTGGAGATCTGAAATTACATAGATACAACAGATTAAATATTGAGCTTCTAGAAGGCAAAAAAAATGTGCATTCAAGGATCACTGCAGTAAGGACAACACATCAACAATCAAGGGTAAGTTTGCTACAACAAGGTATGTATGATTAGTGTTTGAATTTTAATTTGAATATCATCTTTGACATGTGTTTTTGCAGGACTGTGTAAGTATTTTGTATGTATGTTTGATTGGGTTTTGTTCATAAATGTTGAACGCATTCACATTTGAATTTTGAATATTTCTTTGACATATGGTTTGCATGACAGTGTAAGTATTTTGTTTGTATATTGGTTTGGGTCTTGTTCATTAATGCATGTGCAGGAAGGAGGACAGAATAAGACAACTCAGACACATACTAGAAGGACAATGCAACGCCAAAGTACCATTACTTGAAGCAAGCACAACAACACCTCAGCAGTTGCTAGTGTTCAAAGAAGCAATGTCAAGTCAAGTATCAGGTCGTGTCAAAAGTCAGTGTTGTAAAAATCATCATTGTAAAATTGTAAAAGAGTCGTTATTGTAAAATAGTCAATCTGCCTAGAGTTGGAGAGGCATTGTTGGGAGGTATAAGTGTCATTGTTGGATAATGTTATGGTTGGGTTGTAGGTCATAGTGTGATTGGGTGATTGGTCTAGTTCAAGAAAATCATTGTGAACCATATTATATCGTGGATCATTGTCCCTGGTACGGGAGTCCACACTCTTGTCTTATTTTTGATCATTATAGGTGGCAGGGAGGTGCTAGGTTGGTGCATGAAGTCACCTACAAGTTGGAGCCTATGAACACTTCAGGGTGGTAGGTCGGCCTAGGATGTCGGGGCATCCATTCAGTTGACTACTGAAGAAACCAGGGCGTTGGGGCGTCCTTCCAGTGGGAGCTGGAGAAGAATGCTTTCTAGAATTCTATGAAGTTGTACCTTTCATTTTAGTTGGGGTTGAAGATTAAGGAATTTATTAGAAAATCGTTCGGTGGTTTTTGACCTGGAGGGGGTTTTCCACCCAAAATTCATGTGCCTATTGTGTTCTATTGTTTACTATTGTTACTGGATAAACATCAAGAATAATTGAAGATTAACTAATGCTCTTAAAAGTTTTAAAAGTGCTAATTGATAAGAAATACTGATTCACCCCCCCCTCTTAGTATTTCCAACAGATGGAACATGGTTCAGATTTTGCTACAATAACAGCTCAAAAGGGTTCATGTAGTTCTCCAGAGTAGAAGGGAAGCATAAAAGAACAGATGGATCATGACGTTTCTCATCTGGCATCCAGATTGGAAGAATTTACTTGTGTGCCAAGCTCTGCGTCTCTTGAGATCTGGTATATTGACAGTGGGGCTTCTGCTCACATGATGGGAGTGGGAGAATGTTTCTCAAGCTACCAAGAAGAGCAGTTGAACTTTAAAATCACCATGGGAAATAAGGCGAAATGTACCCCTGTTGGAAGAGGTACCATAGTATTTCAAACAAAAGCTGGTAATAAGCTTCGGGTCACCAATGTGTTGCGTGTGCCTGGTTTGGGGATGAACTTACTCTTTGTGTCGCATCTTCAAAACAAAGGCTATGACGTTTACTTCATTAGCAATAGAGTATACGTCAAACATCCGAGTTGGAAGAAGAAGGCACAAATCGGAGTCGGGAGCAATAAACTCTACAAGTTACAACTCGAATCCCCAATGTCACTGATAGGCAACACTGATAAGAAGGATTTGAATGAGCTATGGCACAGGAGAATGGGGCATTTGCACCATTGGGCGTAAGGATTCTCAAGAAGACTGTCACAGGAGTTCTAGAATTAAGCACCAAGCGAGATGATGTCTGCAGAGGGTGCGTATTGGGAAAGTATGCCAAGGCAACGTATCATAGAAGCAACAATAGGGCTAAGAGTGTGTTGGGCTTAATACACTCGGACATCTGCGGACGAATGTCCACTAGAGCTCTTAGTGGTGCCGAATATTTCGTCACCTTTATTGATGACCATTCCAGGTAGACCTGGATCTACTTTGTAAAGACCAAGTATGAAGTCTTTGATCGATTCAAGGAGTTTAAAGCTCTGGTGGAAAATCTGACAGGAAAGCGGATCAAGACACTGCAATCAGACAATGGTGGAGAGTACATTGATAAAGACTTCACAGAATTATGTGCAAGGGAAGGCATCAAAAGGGAGTGGACTGCGCCGTATAATCCAGAGCAGAATGGTGTTGCAGAGAGAAAGAATAGAACTATTGTCGAGGCTGCAAGGGCAATGTTGTATGATCAAGACATGCCCAAATTCTTGTGGGCTGAAGCTTGTAATATAACTGTCTACGTACAAAATAGGATTCCACACAGCGCATTGGGTAAGATTACTCCAGAAAGTGTCTTCACTAGCAACAAGCTTGAAGTGAGCCACTTTAGGATCTTTGGTAGTGCGGCATATTGACATGTGCCCAAAGAGAAGAGGAAGAAACTGGATAAGATTGCGGAAAAGGGATATCTGGTGGGATATAGCGAGAATGCAAAGGCTTACCGCATTTACATTCCTGAGAGCAGGAAAGTTGTAGTGCGGTGGGATGTGAAGTTCATGGTGGAAAGGGCCTTTAGGAAATCCATTGGTCCAACCATAACGACCTGCGGAGGGTAATATGAGTGCCTCTCCAAGGCACGGGGATCCAAGGGATACATCTCCTGAGGACTTGCAGGAAGGAGAGCAGGTAGGTCCACCCACTACCAGTGGTAGGACGAGCAGGGAATTACAACAAATTCTAAGGGACGCATAAGATTTTGTTGGAGCCCCCAGAAATGAGAAGAGGCAACACAAGCAACTTGAAAGGTACCAACCTTTGGTAGCGCAGGTTGGGGAACCCTCTAGTTTTCGGGAGGCATCTCAACACCAGGTATGGGTCGATGCGATGGTGGAAGAATACAACTCCATCATGACGAATGATGTCTAGGAAGTGGTTCCCAAGCCTCAGGACATATCAGTTGTAGGTTCGAGATGGATATACAAGATCAAATATGCTGCAGATGGCAACATTGAGAAATTTAAAGTCAGGTTTGTGGCTAAAGGGTACGCTCAGAAGGAAGGGATAGATTATGAAGAGACCTTCGCCCCAGTAGCCCGATATACTTCCATTAGATCTGTGATATCCCTTGCTGCGCAGATGGGATGGGAGATTCACCAGATGGACGTCAAGACTGCGTTCCTGAATGGGGTGATAGAAGAAGAAGTATATATTGAACAACCAGAGGGCTTTGAGACACATGAGCAAAAGACTCATGTGTGCAGGCTGAAGAAAGCCTTGTATGGACTGAAGCAAGCCCTTAGAGCTTGGTATGGTCGAATTGACAGTTACTTGCAGAATATGGGATTTGTCAAGAGCAACGCAGATCCCAATTTCTACTATCTAAGAGTACGGAATGAGCCTCTGATATTGGTGCTATATGTAGATGATCTATTTCTGACAGGATCATCTAGGTTCATCAAGGACTGCAAGGAGAATTTAGCTGTAGAATTCGACATGAAGGATCTAGGGCTGATGCATTATTTTATGGGGTTAGAAGTTTGGCAGCAAAAGGGTGAGATCTTCCTTGGTCAATGAAGGTATACTACAGAAATTCTGAAAAGGTTCCAGATGGAGGACTGTAGACCCATGGCTACTCCAATGATTACCAACTGGAAGAAAATTGACACGCTCGAAGATGATGAGGCTGATCCTACCTTCTATAGGCAGCTCATAGGATCTCTCATGTATCTTGTTAACAAGAGGCCAGACATCTGTTATGTTATCAATACTCTCAGTTAGTTCATGGTGGAACCAAGGAGGGCTCATTGGGCAACAACGAAACATGCTCTCAGATATTTAAAAGGAACAGTAGAGCTTGGACTGAAATACACCCGAGGCAATGACATTAGGTTGAGTGGGTTCACTGATGCAGATTGGGTTAGGAGCCGAGTAGATTGGAAAAGTACCAGTGGGTACTATTTCAGTGTTGGATCAAGAATGACCTCCTGGTACAGCAGGAAACAAAAATCCGTGGCTCTGAGCTCAACAGAGGCAAAATATATGGCAGCAAGCACAACTTCGTGTGAGGCCATATGGCTTCAGAATTTGCTTCTGAAATTACTCGAGGAAAAGATGGAGGTGATCAACATTCTATGTGATAATCAGAGTTGCATAAAGCTCTCTGAAAATCCTGTGTTTCATGATCGGTCGAAGCACATTGACATCAGGTGTCACTTCATCAGATACTGTGTACAACAAGGAGTTGCACAATTGCAGTGCACTCCAACAGGAGAAGATGTGGCAGATATCCTCACGAAAGCTCTAGGGAAGACAAAGTTTGTCTATTTCAGAGAAAAGATGGGGATGATCAAGAATCCATTTCAGTAGCAGGAATGGATAGGTTTAGGATTCATAGGGAACTGCAGTACAGATGAGGCAGTGACAGTGACAGTGTCATGGGTAGCAGTACAGAGGGCAGCAACGCAGCAGATGAGGGGCCGCAGCTAGGCATCAACAACGTAGAGGATGCTTCAAGACAGAGCAACATGCAGCAAGCATATTGCTAGAACACTTTCCTTGCTAAGAGGGAGTGTTGATTTTTGTAGCATCGGAAAGTGTTCCAAGTCTCAAAATTTGTAAGGAGGCTTGGACATCAGTGTTACAAAGAACTCAAAAACTGTTTGTGGAAATTCCACTCGGTTCATGTTTTATTAAAATAATTAATTATTTTAATGGAGACCCTAAGTCTAAACTTAGGGAATGTTAAAATTCGGGTACCAGAGGATAAGTGTTTCCCTAAGGCTTTGATCTTTGGTCTAGGGAAAGTGTCCAAATTTATTTGAACTTTTCTCCTAAAGTGACTTTATAAGTGGTAAAGTCAATCTAATTTAAAAGTGACTTTATAAGCGATAAAGTTACATTCTAATTTTAAAGTGACTCTAGTAAAGTCAATGAAAAATTAGAAAGTGAAAAAGTGACTATGGAAATAAAAGGCTAAGTGGGTCTTTATTTTAGTGGGGTGAGTTAAAAAATAGAAAGTGAGAATTAAATGCACATTTATTCTCAACCCTTGATCTAAAGCTATCTCAGCGATTGGATTTAGAGATTCCCCAAAAGTCACATAGGGTTAGGGTAAAAGGAGAGAAGGAGAAGAAAATATCAATTCAGTCTTTCATGAGCTATTGAGAGAAAGAGAGAGAGAGCAAGGAAAAAATTTCTGAGCAGTGAGAAGTTGAAGGAGGGCAGCAAGGAGACTTTCAGCAAATCCGTACAACAGTTTGGCATGCATTCAAAGGCAGAATTTGTACAACAGATTTGGGCACATTTTCCAAGGAGGAAAGGCACAAAAATTGAGGAAGAGGGACATCAACATTCATCACGGATTTCAAGGCAGATTTTGGGCACGAAAACCGAGGAGAAACACTATTGTAATTATGGCACAAATTTCGTGAAATCTGTACAACAGCTGACAACACACTTTTCGAGGTAGATTCTAGGCACGAAAATCGAGGAGTTCAGTTGTAATTTCCATATAGTTGTATGGCCACACTACAGATTTCTGGGCACATTTTTCGAGGAGACTGCCAACATTTAATGTTGTTATTTTCTGCTGTAATTTTCTATTTTCTGTTAGCACATTTTCCGAGGCAGAGTTCAAGCATGGAAATCGAGACAAGTTAAATTTGTGGTTGCTCGAATTTTTACTGTGTATTTCATTTTCTCTGTAAAAGCATTTTCAGAAATACAGAAGAGCTCTCAAACTGGTTTTCCCCAAGAGTTGTAGGAGGTTTTTACAGGGTCACATTGACCAAAAATTACTGTCATTTTCTGTGTGGCCGTCATAATTTTGCTGTGTTTTATTTCTGCATTTTCTAGCAGTGGTGAAATCTCCAAATTTGTGTTTTCAGAATTTTTTGTCATTTCCAGATTTTAGTAATTTTATCATGATCAAATTTAAAACTATATGCATGGAGTGATAAGGAAAACTGATAACCGAAGTGGGGGTTGAAATTCTTCATGGTATCAGAGCTTGGTTGGCTGAAAAGTGCAGTTTGGGACAGCAAAGTGAAAATCACAGCAAGCTGATTTTTACACAGAAAATTGAAACCTTTACCACAGATTTGAAAATTTCAGTGTGTTAGGACAGTGAAACATGCCTTTGGGTTTGAGGGTTGAAGACAGGTTGGATGGGCATAGCAACTACAGTGCATGGAGGGAGAGAATCCAGAGCATCTTTGACCAAGCATAAGTTTGGGGCATTATAGTACATAACACACAACACGCAGTAGTAGTACCTACTGACCCTGTACAATTAGCAGAGTTCAACAAAAAGAATGCTAAGGCAAAAAGACTGATTTTGGATGGAGTCAAAGATCATGTCATTCCTCATGTGAGAGGAAAGACTTATTCACATGAAATGTGGACAACATTGACCGATCTTTACTAGAGCTCGAATGAGAACAGAAAGATGGTCCTAAAGGAGAAACTTAAGGCCATTAAAATGGCTAAGACTGATAGTGCTACAACATACCTCACAATGATCACTTCAGTGAGAGATGAGTTGGCAGCCGTAGGAGAGACCATTACACCCACTGAGTTGGTGAGGATTGCTTTGAATGGTCTTCCCAAGACTTGGGAGAGTTTTGTGGATGGCATTGTTGCACGTGAGAACCTTCCTGGATGGGAGAGGTTGTGGGATGATTGCATTCAGAATGAGATCAGAAAGAACCATCTTGGGGCAGCCAAACAGGTGGAGGAGGATGACAATGTGGCATTGTTGGCAAGAGGCAAGAAGGGAAAAGCAAAGAAGTAAGCTTCCACCAGTGGAGGCAAAGGTAAGCAGGTGAACAAAGAGAAAGACTATTCCAAAGTTAAATGTTGGAATTGTCAAAAGATGGGACACTATGCAGTTGTGTGTCCGGAGAAGAAGAACAAGAAGGGGAAAGAGAAAACCATGGCAACTTCTGCAGAGATAGAGGGCTTCTTGAAGAGCTTTGATCGGGAGTTTGGGTTCATAGCTTGTGAGGCCTCCATTGCAGGATCACCTGCCACATAGGTTCAGAGGGAGTGTGCACTCTCCACTACTAGCAGAGCATCTTCTAGCATTTGGTATGTTGACAGTGGGGCTTCTCGTCATATGACAGCAGTCAGGAGTACTTCTTAGAGCTTTCAGAGAGTGATACTGATATGGAGGTTGTACTTGGTGATGGCAACATTGTTAGAGCAGTTGGTGTGGGGACATTGACATTTGATAGGGAACCAAAACCTCCCTTGAAAGTGTTGTGCCTGGAATGAAGAAGAACCTGATATCCGTCTCAGCGCTTGAGGACAGAGGGTATGAGGTGTTGTTCAGGAGAGGACAGGTGCTTATATATCCTAGGGGAACTCCAGCTTCTTCAGCTAGAGCGATTGGTGCAAAGAAGCGAAAATCACGATTAAATCGCGCTTTTTAAAAAAAATCGCGATTTTTTCGGAAGGCCGATTTAATCGGCGATTTTTTGGATTTGAAAAAATCGCCAAAAAATTGCGATTTTTTTGGAAAAAATCGCAATTTTTTTGGTAAAAATCGTGGGCCCATCAAACAGCAACCCTATAAGTTCAAAAATCGATTTGTTTTTGGTCATTTTTGCAGCCCTCTCATTTTCCTAACACACCCTGTTGGCAGTTAATGGTAATGTTAAATTCTTAAATCCTTTTACTTAAATTTTTAATTTTACGATGAAATGACTCAGGATGTTTAAGAGTGGTTTCAACCTCATTGGATTTCATATGGAGAAACTAGAATTTTAGATTTCACTCAAAATTTAGCGGACTTAATGGTTTTCAGGGTTTCATGGTTTGGGGATTTGCATTGTTTCCATTTGATTCTATTATGTGTAAGGGTATGAGATTGGCATTTGATCAAGAGCATGAAGTCTTTTAAGAACCTTGATGTTGGTGGCATTGATTGTTGAACTTTGTTGATGTTGGTGGTATTGATTGTTGAACTCCCCTACCGTGGCCTTAACAAGAATGTACCCTTCACTCAAAGGAAAACAATTGGTTAGGCATGTTAATCTTTTTCTACCGCATTTTAAGGTTGAGGAGATGAACCCTTCACTCAAACCAAAATCATTGGTTAGGCATGTTAAACTTTTTCAATTTTTATCATGTTATAAGGTTGAGCAATCCAAGTCTGAAGACTTTGAGCTAGATGATGTTTATGTATCTCTTGTTGATGATCCCATTTCTAGTAGCGATGAATCAATGATGAGTTTCATGAGGAGGAGGAGGAGGAGGAGCAACAATAGGAGGAGGAGGTGACACCACCTACCCCTGCTACTGGTAGAGGACGTGGTCTACCTCCTTTAGCTCCTAGTGCTTCAGGATCTGGAGCACAACAGAGTCCATTGCCAGCCCCGCCACCTTCTTCGTCTAGAGGGAAAGCTGTTACATTTTCTCGCAAGAGGGGCAGAGGAAATCAGTAGTATAGGTTATTTGGTGCATTCCTTTGTATATAACATTATGACTTATGATATGAGATACATTATTATATTTTTTGTTGATATTTTGAGGTTGAGTTGAGACTCAAGACTTAGTATTCAGGACATGATTCACTATTATGTGTGATGTAGCACTAGACATGATATTACACATCTTATATATTAGTTTTTTTTCATATTTATGTGTCAATGCATTTATTTTATGTTGTGGGTGCTTTAGATATTAAAGAAATTGAAAAAAAATGAATAATTTTGTATGCGCCGATTTTTTCCGGATTTTTACGATTTTTTTCCGATTTTTTCCCCTCGCCAATTTAATCCCGATCGCGATTTTCAAAACATTGGATTGGTGTGCGCCATGCTAAGGTGTACAATTTCTCATTCTAGCCCCTAATGGCATTGAGTAGCAGCACTAGAGACAAGACTGACAACAGATCTAGCAGTTCAAAGTTGTATGAAATTTGGCACCGCAGGATGGGGCACATGTATCATGGGGCCTTGAGGACATTGCGGGAGATCACCATTGGTGTGCCAGATTTCAGTTCTGATCACCTTGATGTATGTAGAGGATGTGCTATGGGGAAGTTTTCCAAATCCCCTTTTCCCAGTAGTGACAACAGAGCGACAGGGATCCTTGACTTGATTCATTCCGATGTGAGTGGTCGGATGTCTCATGTATCTTTGAGTGGCTACGAGTATTATGTTTTATTCATTGATGACCACTCCAAGAAGACCTGGATTTATTTCTTGAAGACCAAGAGTGAGGTCTTCAAGTGGTTTCAAGACTTCAATGCTCTTGTGGAGGCCCAGACACGTCGGAAGATCAAGGTACTCAAGTCAGACAATGGAGGGGAGTATACCCTTGGTGAGTTTGTTGATTTTTGTGTTGAGGCAGGCATTAGGAGGGAGTTCACGGTTCCTTACAACCCCCATTAGAACGGGGTGGCAGAGAGGAAGAACAAATCCATTGTAGGGGTTGCCAAAGCCATGTTTAATGATCGGGGGTTACTTTTATTTTTGTGGGGAGAGGCCTGCAACACTGCTGTGTACTTGCAAAATAGGAGTCCACATCATGCCTTGGGGAATGTGACTCCGGAGGAGGCTTTTTCTGTGAAGAAGCCTGATGTCGGGCACTTTCGTATCTTTGGGTGCCTTACATATTCCTATGTCCCCAAAGAGAAGAGGACCAAGTTAGATCCCACTGCAGACAAGGGCATCTTTGTGGGTTATAACGAGACCTTGAAAGCTTATCGGATTTATATTCCTGTGAAGAGGAAAGTTGTTGTCAGGTGGGATGTGAAGTTCGAAGAGGAGAGAGCTTTCAGGAGGTCACGGGAGTTGCATTATCTAGAGTCACCAGACCCTCAGGAGCAGCGTAGTCAGTCACAGGGATCCAATGGTCAGGGATCAGGAGGTACATCGATTACAGTGTCAGATCCATCAGTGAGCAGTGGCTCTTAGAGTCAGGTGAGGGGTTCTTCAAGCAACATGCAGAGCAGTTCACTGGGTAGTCCATTGATGGACAATTCGCACGGTACTTCAGCTTCTACAGGCACAGGTTCAGGCATGAGGTCAGTTGGCAGGCCTTCAGGAGTTTAGGCTTTTGATGATGATAAGGATTCTTTCATTATGGTGGGAGAAGTAGGCTCAGGGAAGAGGAAGCCCAAGTGGCTTCAAGACACCTTGTGCGAGGCCACATCAGTTGCTGGGCCAAAGAGACAGGTTAGAGAGAGTAAACCACCTGAACGGTTCTGTAGTTACATGGCCTTGGTAACTAACATCATTGATACTGAGCCTTCTAGTTATGAGGAGGCAGCCAACCAGTAGGTTTGGAGAGAGGCCATGATGGAGGAGTATTCTTCTATTATGAGAACGATGTTTGGGAGGTAGTGCTGAGGCTTGAAGGTAAATCAGTTGTTACTTCGAGATGGCTCTACAAGATAAGACATGCTATAGATGGCAACATCGAGAAGTTCAAAGCTCGATTTGTGGCGAGAGGGTTTTCACAGGTAGAGGGAGTTGACTATGAGGAGACCTTCACTCTCGTAGCTCGGTATACATCTATTCGCTCCATTATATTGATTGCAGCAGAGATGGGTTGGAAGATCCACCAGATGGGTGTGAAGACCGCATTTCTAAATGGCTTCATTCAGGAGGAGGTTTATATTGAGAAACCCCAGGGCTTTGAGGTGCATGGGAAGGAGTCCCATGTATGCAGATTGAAAAAGGCACTCTATGGCCTGAAGCAAGCTCCTAGAGATTGGTACTCTCGGATTGATACATACTTGCAGCAGTTGGGTTTCAGAAAGAGTGAGGCTAATCCAAACCTATACTTCATGGTGGTAGGTGAGGAGCCTCTCATTCCGGTGTTGTATGTTGATGACTTAGTCATCACTGGTGCAGAGAGACTCATTGAGGGCTGCAAGAGAGATCTTGCTTCAGAGTTTGAGATGAAGGATATCGACTTGATGCATTATTTTCTGGGATTGGAGGTGTGGTAGGAGGAGGGGCATTTCTTCCTGGGATAGGGGAAGTACATTGTGGATATTCTTAGTAGATTTCACATGGAGGATTGCAAACCCATGTTGTTATGAAACCAACTCCAAAAATAGAAGAAAAGAGAGATCAGCTCCTTAGAAATAAGCCACTTCGAGGGGACAACCTCCTTTACATTACAGAAGTGAACAATTCTTCGATGATACAAATGACAAAACCTCTTTCTATATATAGGAGTCCATGTGGTCACAATATAATCCTAGCCGACCTAACAATAATAATGTAAGGGCACAATAATAACAATATTGGGGTTACAAGGGTACAACAATAACAGTAAGGGGGTTACACTAACAACAATAAGGGATTATACTAGTAATATAGAGACCTAACATGCCCCTCTCCCTCAAAAAAGTGTTGTCCTCAATGCTTGAGTAGCTCTGGATGCTTCTGTATAAAATTTTCATCCTCCCATGTAGAATCTTCAGTGGGTAAGTTCTTCCACTTGATGAGATACTCTGAAATTGATCGATTTCGTAGCTGTCGAGTTCTTGTTTCTGTGACTGCTTCAGGTTCCAATATGATTTTTTCCTTCCTCATCAAGTTCGGGCAATATTGTTTGAACTGGAAGATTTTCACCTATAACCTTCTTTAAGCATGAAACATGGAAAATTGGATGCACTCGTGAAGAAGCAGGAAGCTCCAATTTGTATGCCATAGTACCAATATTTTGCAACACCTTGTAAGGACCATAGTACTTTGGCGATAATTTATTATCCTTCTTAGCTTGCTTGAGGGACATTCGTTTGTATGGTTGTAGCCGTAAAAATACCCAATCTCCTACATCAAAACTTCTCTCGCTGCGATGTTGATCTGCCTGTTGTTTCATTCGATTTTGTGCCAAATTTAGGTTATCCTTTAATAGTTGGAGAACTTCTTGCTGATGCTCGATGTGATCTTCCACTGCTTGAACCTTCAAATTTTCCCTTAAAGATGATGTGATCGATGGTGGATGATATCCATAAAGTGCCATAAATGGGGTCATTTTTGCTGCAGTATGGAAGTAAGTGTTATACCACCATTCAGCGAGAGGTAACCACTTGACCCATTGTGTTTGTTTATCAGATACAAAACAACGAAGATATCCTTCCAAACATTTATTTACTATCTCAGTTTGACCATCAGATTGAGGATGATAAGATGAGCTATGAGCTAATTGAGTACCCAAACAAGATAATAACTCCGTCCAAAAATTTCCAGTAAAAATGGGATCTCTGTCGCTCACAATAACCCTTGGGCTTCCATGTAGCTTTTGAATTCTATCCATAAATGTAGTAGCAACTGTACTTGCCTTAAATGGATGAGATAATGCACAAAAGTGTGCATACTTGGTAAGTCTATCAACTACCACCATGATGACACTCTTTCCTTCAGACTTAGGTAAACATGTGATAAAATCCATTGAAATCTCCTCCCAATGTTGACTTGGAATGGATAAAGGTTGTAGAAGACTCGAGGTCTTAATTGTCTCAACTTTATTTTGCTGGCAAACCAAATATTTCGCCACAAACTTTTGAATATCAGATTGAAGGCCATCCCAAAAAAAAATTTCTTCACCCTGTGGTAAGTTTTTAAAAATCCCGAGTGTCCTCCTAAAGGAGAAGTGTGTAATTCGAAAAGAATCTTTTGTTTTAGTTGGGAATTCTTACAAATATATAAGCGATCTTTGTACCAAATATATAAGTGATCTTTGTACCATAAGGAATCATTTTCCAACTAAATGTATCAGATGTACTAGGATCTTGCTGCAACTTTTGAATGAGTGTCCACACTTCTTCATCCTTCTTCCATTCGTCCTTTGCTTCGGTTATCCAGTCTGGTTGGATAATAGAAATGGCACAAAGCAATGCTTCCACCTCTTCATCCTTTCTTGAGAGTGCATCTGCAACAACATTTAGCTTCGATTTTTTGTAGATGATTTCAAAGTCATAACCCAACATCTTTGTGACCCATTCTGAAGATAGTCTTTGTTCCAAAAAATGTTTAAGACTATCATGATCAGTTTTTACTTTGAAGTGTCTTCCCATTAGGTAAGGTCGCCATTTCTTTAGTGCATATAGTATTGCCAACATTTCCTTCTCATAAATAGCTTTCTGTAAATACTTTCATTTGATTGGATGACTTTCAAAAGTAATGGGTCTTTCTTCTTGCATTAAAACAACACCAATTCCATTTCCTGAGGCATCACATTCCACAATAAATGTTTTTGTGAAGTCTGGCGTAGCTAAGACCGGTGCTAGGCACATTGTCTCTTTAAGATGTTCAAAGGCCTTAGTTGTTTCAGGAGTCCATGAAAATGCATCTTTCTTCAATAATGTTGTTAGAGGTGCTGCTATTATCCCATAATTCTTAACAAACTTGCGATAATACCTTGTTAACCCGAGAAATCCTCACAACTGCTTTATGGTTGTGGGGACTTTCCATTCCTTAATGGTTTTAATTTTGTTAGGGTCTACCTTAACACCCTCGTGAGATACAGTATGACCCAGATATTCGATCCTCTCCCTTGGACATCATAAATAACCTCAGCTGGTTCTCCAGAAGCATCTTCCTCTGGACGGACTTCCCTTGATACAATGTGGTTAAAGCTTCCCACATCTCATGAGCCGTTGTCTTTTCGGCTATGTGTGGTACCACATGATCTTTAACCCCGTCCATGATGACGTGCTTGGCATGCGCTGTTGCTTCATTATGCTCTGCCAGGAGTTTCGCATCTGTAGCCAAGACTTTCTCTGCATGCTCCCTGAAGCTAGATCTCCAACAAGACGACTGAAGAAATTTGTGTTGCAGAAAGCAACAATAGCAACAGAGAAACCGGAGAGGGCAGTGCAACACCAGAAGGACACAGAGGCAACAAGAGCCACGCAGGGGCTGACGCAATCCCAACTGGCTGATGCTGAGACAACGCAGTGCCTTACAGAGGGATGTAGGAGCAGCCTGCGCTGCGCAGAGGCTGTGCTGAGCCAGTCTGCTCACGCAGAGGCCACCAAGGGTGACATAGTCTAGAATTTGATTGCTGTGCAGAGTGCCGTGAACCGAAAGTTGAGCTGCAAATCTTCAGTAGTTGCTGGTGGGGTGAAGATTCTGCCGGTGCAGAATTAAGCCTAAGCTAAGTTGACAAAGAGTGGGAGGAGAATAAAACTTCTCAGTAGACTTCATTGCCAAAGAAATCTGAAGATCGATCATAGGGTGATTGAAGAGAGCTGATTCGTTGTGTCTGGCAGATTTCCAAGGAGGAACTCAGTTGTCAGAGGGAGTAGAGGGTGCCTTTCTTGCCAAGGACCCTAGATCTGAGTCTCTAACAAAGAGAGGAGGATTTGTTTCGACATATTTATGAGTAGATGGCACCACACAGATTGCGTGATTAGGATGGGTTGTATGGCCTGTCCAACTTTGCTATCTGGAAGGCCAAAATCCTGGTAGTCCTGGAGGGCATATGGCTTGAGGGAGCATGCAGAGAAAGTCTTGGCTACACCAACCGATGTGAAACTCCTAGCAGAGCATAATGAAGTAGCATCACATGCCAAACGCTTCACCATGGACGGGTTTAAATATCATGTGGTACCACACATAGCCGAGAAGACGACGACTCATGAGATGTGGGAAGCCCTAACCACATTGTATCAAGAGAAGTCTATCTAGAGGAAGATGCTTTTGGAGAACCAGCTAAGGTTATTTATGATGTCCAAGGGAGAGGAAATCGATCCTTTCCTATTCAGACTGTAGTCGATCCAGGATCAACTGACTGGCATGGGGGTCAAAGTAGAGGATGATGTCATGGTGAGGACTGCTCTAAATTCTGTCGCAGAGGACTCAGAGATGTTTGTCCAAAGTCTTTTGGGTAGAGTGGATCTTCCTAACTGGGACAATATGTGGGCTATCCTGCGACAAGAGGAAATCCGCCGAATGACCAAGAGGCAGTACAACACCAGTTTGAGCAAGGTGAATGAGGAAGAGGAAGATGTAGCCCTGGCATCAAAGAAGCTACAAGGGAAAAAGAAGCGTGATCTGTCAAAGATCAAATGTTTTCAATGTGGCAAACTTGGACACTTCACCAACAATTGTCCTCAAAGGAAGGACAAGGAAGCTTCTAGTTCCAAGGTTGCTATAGCAGACGATGGCTCCAATGATGACGTAGCCATGAGCGCTCATGAACCACATAAGTGGGGCGATATTGATCTGTAGAGCAGCTACAGAGTGATGGCAGGATCCTCGAGTAGCCCAACTCTTGGATCGCATCCAAGCTACGAGATCCTTAAGACAATAGCAAGGAATGACTGGAGCAGCGGGTGCAAAGATCACTGATGAAGCAGAGGCAGAAGCTGACACGCTGGAGAGGGAGCAGTGTAGTGCACATGCAACAACAGCATAAAGGCAACAACGCAGAGGAGGCTTGCTTACGCAGTGCAGTGTTGTAGCAATGCAGAGGCTTTAGGAGGACAACACAGTGCAGATGCAGCAGTAGCATAGAAGGCAGCACCGAGGAGGTCTGATTATGCAGTGCAGATCTGCAGCAGCGCAATGACTTCAGGAGGACAACACAGACCAATAGCCTATGAAGCTTTAGTGATGAGGTGCAGCTCGACTGAATTGTTTGTCATTTGGGCAAGGGACATTCAGTTGCTTACTCTCAACAACTGGGTTGCAGTGCAACAGTTCGCAGTGGCAGTGCTATGGGCAACATGATGCAGCAATTTGATAGGGAGCTGCAGTATGGATGTAGCAATGATGGTGGCAGAGTCATGGGCAACAGTACAAAGAGCAGCAACAGTGCAGTGATGTAGGGCAGCAGGCCAAGCATCAGCGCAGAGACCAACACCAGAGATCAAAGCAATACTTTGGGGTGAAGTGTTTTGCTAGAGCATATTCCTTGCTAAGAGGGAGTGTTGAGATTTTGGGGTGTTGGAGTAGCATCGGATGTGCTCTAGCTCCCAAAATTTGTAGGGGGACTAGAGTACATAAGATCTCCAAGACCCAGAAAGCATTTGAAGAAATTCCATCAAGTTTAAGAGATATTTCATTAATTAATCTTTTTAATTAAGGACCCTAAGTCTATCTTAGGAAAATTAAAAGATTACAGTTAATTAAATTAGACATGTGATGAGAATGACTTAAGTGACACAGATCAAACAACTTCTAATCTTTACCATCGATTAAAGATTAGATCACGACCATTGGTTTTCCAATGAGAAAGGTATAAGAGAAGGGCTTGGGGTCAATTGGAGCACACACACATTGGCAGCACACTGAAGCTAAGCTGAGATTATAGGGCGTGGTTTGCTAAGAATTTCAGAAGTGTTTCAGCTACAGCGAGGGGCAGTATTGGCGAGGGGGATAGTCTAGTCCCAGGCCAAGAGTACAAGAAGGGCAGAGAAGGAGCAATCCAGAGCAGCACAGAAGCAGCAGTGACGCAATCCAACCAAGAGCCTAGCAGGAGCCAAGGAAGGCTGAAGCAGGCCCAGTTAGGGCAGCGCAGGGGCAACATAATCCCTTATAGGGTGACGCAGGCCCTTCCTGAGCAGCGCAAAGGCTGACGCAGGCCAGGAAGGCTGACGCAGAGGGCTTCAGAGCAGCGCTGGGGTTTCCAGAGGCTGGAAAGGGGCTGACTTTTGTAAATCCCATTTGAGGGTGTGAATCAGTCAGTTTTTCTGTCTCCGGGATAGAGGTATTGCTGCCATTTATATTTCTTTGTCGTGTTAACCAGTTTGGTGCCCAGATTTGTTGTACCTAGAATCTACATAATAATAAAGCACCGGTTTTCCCGCATTGGGTTTTTCCGGGGACATTTGTCTAGAAAATCCTTGTGTGTCACTTTGTCTATGAGCATGTTATTCAATATTTGATTTGTATGTGTAGGCTGTTAACTATATTTACTTCGATGTTAATGCCGAATTTTCAGATTAATAACTTATGTAAGTAGGAGAAGTAAATCAAGATCTAACAGTAGGGTTTCTTAAGTTTGCGAAACTTTCACATTTCAGATTTGAAAATTTTACAAGAAATACTGGCGAAAGAGATAGTGAGAAAATCTCACACTGCCATGGGCAATCCAACACTGATCTGGACTGGAGAGTATCTGCTCTGTGCCGTCTCTGCGTAGTGATTGCGTCAGCCTACTCTGTCCCTGCGTCACAACTCTAGCAACTGTGTCACCTCCTCCTATTAACCTTCTACTGACTGGAAATTTGACTCTTTGGACTTCCGGACTCACACTGGCACTAGATCTCGACTGTCCCCCAGCAAAATTGCGGACTCCCTTTAAAGCTCTGTGTTTCCTTTGCATGGATCTGCGATGCCTCTCTGTGGCTCTCAATGTCT
The DNA here is from genome assembly GCA_034641835.2 of Pinus albicaulis. Taxonomy (NCBI): domain Eukaryota; kingdom Viridiplantae; phylum Streptophyta; class Pinopsida; order Pinales; family Pinaceae; genus Pinus; species Pinus albicaulis. The sequence continues at coordinate 893,092,306 of CM076569.1, forward strand.
TCTCTGCCTTGCACTCCCTGGATCTGGAAAACTTCTTCCGATCTACTATCTCTGCCTCTCACTCCAATGATCTCACTCGATCTCTCTCTATCAACTCAGTGCTGCCTGTCTGAGAATTCGATCTTCTAGCAAAATCGATCTCAACAAATCTCAAGTGTGTTCTCCAAGTGCCCATCAAGCTCATTATAATCTCTCATTGACACATCAACGACCAAGATTAGATCCTAATCAAAGGCTCAAATTAACTTGGACTCGATCCACGCCTTTATCTAAAAGATTCGCACCCGATGTAATTAATACCCTTCAATTATTCTTATTTCTTAAGTTTAGAATTAGGAATCCATTAAAAATAATTAATTATTTTAATTACATCTTCTCTTGGTGGAATTTCCCCAAACGATTTCTGGGTATGGGGGAATGCATGTGTCTTAGCCTCTCTGCAAAATCTCGAGGCTAGAGCGCATCCGATGCTACAAAAATCAACACTCCGTCTTAGCGAGGAATGTGCTCAAGTGTTGCAACGAACTGAAGCATCACTCTAACTCTGTATAACCTCTTGTTGTGCTACTAATGTCTGGCCTCACTGCCCACCAACTACTGCGTACCTCTGTTATGCGCTACTGCTGACTCTGCATACTGCTACAACTACTGCATCTGCACTGCAACTTTGTTTTTGCTGCCACTGCAACATCTGCAACTGTCTCTCATATGCTGTTGTTGCAACTGAGAGATGTCCATCATATTGAACTAACTGTGTTCAGTCTGATGCATTTGTCACCCGAGTTCTGACTGCTGCTAGTCTCTGCACTGTCACTGAAGCCTCTGCGTTGTTGCTGACTCTGCATTGTGCCACCTGCACTGCTGCCAACTCCGCTCTGCACTGCTCAGTTTCTAACGCTACTAGCCACTGCATTTGTGACTCTAGCATCTGACTGCACCAACTGTCACTGGTCCATCTTGCTACTGCTACTATGGGCTCCGTAGCAAGTTATTGATCCAAGAGGTGGACTCCTCAAGGATCCTGCCCATCTTGTAACTCTCTGGGGCTACAAAACCAAATCACCCCACCTCACCCCTGGAGGTATTTCGGTGACCATGGAAAAATCCTTATCCAATTTGGAGGACAACCTATCGATCTTTGCGGATGCAGCCTGCTGATCCTGCCTCTCCTCTTTGTCCCTCTTTCTAAGTGGACACTGGGTGGCGTAGTGACCAAGTTCACCACATCTGAAGCACTTGATCTTCGAAACATCCTTCTTTCTTCTGCGCTGCTCCAGTTGCCCCTTTGATGCGAGGGATGCATTCTCCTCTTCCTTCACTTCTGTCTTTGTCCCACTGTTGTGGCTGCCTTCTAAGCTACTCTTAACCAAGTCTCGCCTCAACTCTTCTTGCTGCAGGTCTGCCCACATCCTATCCCACTTTGAGAATGTTTTTTTGCCCAAAATACTTTGGACAAACACTTGCCATTTTTCTGAGACTGCATTTATAGAAATCCGCACCATTGCTGTAGCCTGAGGCACTGAGCCTACAGCTTCCAACTGATCTCGGACATCCTGAAGCTTATGGAGAAAGTGGCCTATGCGTTCTCACTTCTACATGCGTGTGCTCCTCAACTTCTCTTCCAGATACATCTTCCGCTGATTGGAAGATCCCTCGTACAACGTGGCAAGGGAGTCCCACATCTCTTTGGCCGTTCCCAGGGCCCCTATGTGAGATACAACATGATCCCGAACTCCATCAAGAATCATCCTCTTTGCCTTAGCCATATCCTTTTTCCTTTAATGGATTTGGATCTGCGGGGACAACCACCACACTATAGATGTAGGTTTTGAGATCATACTCATCCAGAAGGAAGGAGATCCTTGCTTTCTAGATCACGTCGTTAGACACTCTGTCTAAACGATCTTGATCTCTCAACCCAGTTGATGCCATCTCGCCAAAAACAAAGTCTAACTCTGCCTCTAACCCTTTGCGCAACTACTGACTAGCTCTACGCACTCCCTGCTGGAGTGATAAAAGCTGCTCTTGGCTACTGCTGCTCTGCGTGGAAAAATAGAATTTTTGGTATAGAAATTCTCTGATGACAAAATTCCTTTAGTGTGCTCTTCTTTCCTCCTGACGCTTTTCTGCTCTAACAAACTGCTGCAGGAAATCTGCGCCCCAACTGAAGATCTGCTTTGCGTGGAAACTGCTGTGCTGCTCCCTCTGCCTTTGACAAATCTCGAGTTGGAAATTTTGTGCTTTGTCGACTCACTCAGAGACACAAATTCCCTCAAAAATCTGCCTTGTTGGCCTCTGAACTGCGCAGCATCTGGGGTTTCAAGTAGCTGCCTACGCAATGCTTTGAATCACCCTTCCTTTCTACAACTGAGCTCTCCGACTTCTATTTGCGCTCTGATACCATGTGAAAATTTGGTTACCCAAATCCTACTGCAACAACTGATGTTAATTCTTCTAATTGTTTAATTAAAAGAACAATTTACTTGCAGTTTTCTATGACAATTATCGAATTAAATACACTGCAGCCTACACAACATAAAATACTGTGGAAAATACAATGTAGGAAAGATAGAACCACACACATAAGTACACCGTTATTTTTGGACAATCGTCCTCGGAAAAACCCAACTTGGGAAAACCAGTGCAACAACTGAGGGTTTTTTAATATTATGCACTAGTTTCTGAGTACAAATCTATGATTGCCTAAAATGACAAATCATACAGAGGAAAAAATATGACAAATAAGTCTCGTGAGAAATTCTCACTCTACCACTAGGATCTAGCACTGACCTCAACTCTGGATGAGCTGCTCTGCGCCGCCTCTGTGCAGTGATTGCGTCAGCCTACGCAGCTACTGCGTCACAAAACGATGCAACCTTTCCTCTTGCCGTTGGATCTTCTGCTGACTGCAAACGAGGCCCTCCTGGCCTCCGGAAACTCCCTCCGGCTTCTGGCACTGTCCCTCAACTGTTTCATCAGCAAATTTACGAACTCCCTCTGAAGCACTGCACTGCCTCTGCGTGGCATTGCACCTTCTCTCTGTGGCTCTTACTGCCTCCTCTGCCTTGCACTCACCGGAATTGGAAAATCTTCCTCTGGTCAACTATCCCTGTCCCTCACTGCAGGAAAATCACTCGATCACTCTCCAGCAACTCAGTGCTGCTTCTCTTGAGAATTCGATATCTAGATCTCTTGCTCATGCTATCTCAGTGTGTCCTCCAAATGCCCATAGAGCTCCTTCTTATAATCTCTCGTTGACATATCAATGACCAATTTTATATCCTAATCAAAGGCGCAGATTAAAATGGACTCGATCCACGCCTTTTTCTAGAAGATTCGCACCCGATTTAATTAATACCCTTTAATTATTCTTATTTCCTAAGTTTAGACTTAGGAATGCATTAAAAATAATTAATTATTTTAATTAAATCCTCTCCGGGTGGAATTTCCCCAAACGATTTCAAGGCATTGGAGAATGCATGTGTCTTAGCCTCTTTGCAAAATCTCGAGGCTAGAGCACATCTGATGCTACAAAAAACAACAAAATGAACCCCTCGTTCTTCATTGAACTCCAAATTAATTGCTTGTAGGGTGAAGCAAGCATCTCTGAAGGCATTTTGAATTCACCCTCACGACTCCTCATTTGGTTTCCATGCAAAACTCGGGGTAACGACGCTTTGGGATTTGTGTGAGATGTTCCTGGATTTGGATGTCAAGGAAATTCTTGGATATCCAAATCGATTAGATATAAATTCTATGGGATATGTCCGAAAATTCGATGTTTATCCTTTGTCAGCTGTGGATCTTGTTGTCAAATTTATCAAGTACATATCAGAGGTCAATGTGGTTGATGAGGATGTTCCCTTGCGGTTTTTCATTATTTGCTTTGGGGGTGATGAAAGGAGTTGTCTTAGATGTTCTTGTAGATCTAAAAGTATCCCTTCAACAAAGGTATTCATTGAAGAATTCCTCCAGTATTGGGTGTGAAAATTTGGTTACCCAAATCCTGCTGCAGCAATTGATGTTAATTATTCTAATTGTTTAATTAAACTAACAATTTACTTGCAGTTTCCTACGGAAAATATCGAATTTATTACACTATAGCTTACACAACATAACATATTGCGGAAAACACAACGCAGGAAAGATAGAAACACACACACATAAGTACACCGGTATTTTTGGACAATCATCCTTGGAAAAACCCAACATGGGAAAACTGGCGCAACAACTGACGGTTTTAATATTATCAAGTAGTAATTTGAGTACAAATCATTGGATGCCCAAATTGGCTATCCGATACAGAGAAATACTGACGAAAGAGATAGTTAGAAAATCTCACACTGCCACGGGCAATTTGACATTGATTTGGATTGGAGAGGAGTTGCTCTACGCAGTGATTGCGTCAGCCTACGTTGTCCCAGCGTCACAGCTCTAGTAATTGCGTCACCTCCTCCTTCTGACACTCTGTTGACTAGAAAATCGACTCTCTTGCCTTTCGAACTCACACCCCGGTTTCCAACACTAGATCCCGACCGTCTCCCAACAAAATTGCGAACTCCCTCTGAAGCTCTGCGTTGCCTCTCTGTGGTTCTCAACGTCTTCTCTGCCTTGCACTCCCCGGATCTGGAAAACTTCCTCCAGTCTACTATCTCTGCCCCTCACTGCAACAATCTCACTTGATTTCTCTGTAGCAACTCAACGTTGCCTCTTTGAGAATTTGATCTTCCAGCCAAATCGATCTCTGCAAATCTCAAGTGTGTTCTCCAAGTGCCCATCTAGCTCCTTCTTATAATCTCTCGTTGACACATCAACGACCAAGATTAGATCCTAATCAAAGGCTCAGATTAACTTGGACTCGATCCACACCTTTATCTAGAAGATTCACACCCGATGTAATTAATACCCTTTAATTATTCTTATTTCCTAGGTTTAGACTATCCTTTGTGAGTCATATCTTCAAACCCTAGCCCTTTAAAATCCTCCTATCCCTTCCTAGAGAGCTTTTCAACTTGCTTTCTAAGCAAGCCAGCCATATATTTGAGCCTCTCTTGTGAATAGGCCTTTAGGATCTCCTTTATTCTATCATTGATACAATCATTATCGTGATCTTTATTATAATGTGTCTCCTCCCATCAGTGAAAGTTCGTAAAGAGCAAGGAGCCTTAGCTGAGGTGACAGTGGGCTGTCACTCCATTGTTTCCCTTGACCTAGTACTTGCCCTTCATGGATCCCCTCCTAGTTTGAGCGGTAACAAGATCAAAAAGGCGAAATAAGACATAAAAGCACAAATCTAATTTAAAGTTGACATGACTTTATTAATACCTAAGTCTACTTTCTACTTGACCATTATTAAACTAATACATAATTTAATACTCTTCCTTAATGGTCAATTTACTATTACACCAAGCTTATCCTGAAATTTTACATATTTTTTTGGACCTAAAGATTTGGTAAGAATATCTGCGGTTTGATCTTCTGTGGGACAATACTGTAGTTTAATAGATCCATCTTCAACAAGTTGTCTGATGAAATGGCAGTGTATATCAATATTTTTGGTACGCTCGTGGAAGACTGGACTTTTAGGAAGTTTCATCGCCCCTTTATTGTCACAGAAGAGGGGTGTAGGCTCTGTTTGCTGCATATGCATATCTGAAAGCATCCTCCTGAGCCAAACTACCTCACATGCTCCTTTCACTCCTTGATATTATGCCTCTGTTGACGAAAGGGCTACTGCATGTTGCTTCTTGCTGGTCCATGTGAATGCACCTGTGACAAGGCTGAAGACATATCTAGAAGTGGATTTTCTGTCATCAACAGAACCTGCCTAATCTGAATCTGTATACCCACACAACCCAGGTTCTTTGCTTCTGTAGTACAGAATGCCAAAGTCAAGTGCCCCTTTTAGGTATCTCAGTACCCGCTTTGTTGCAATCCAATGCTCTACTTTTGGTGCTGTCCTTTATCTGGAAATGAAGCTCACAACGAAACATAAGTCAGGTCTAGTGGCTGAAAGATATATCAAGCTCCCCACTAGTTGCCTGTATAGGGATTCATTAACTTCCCGAGAGTCCGTTTGGGCTGAAAGTTTCAGTCCTTTCTCCATAGTTGTAGACGAGATCTTGCAATCTGTCATTCTGAATTTATCCAACAAACTCCTGGCATATTTGGATTGTGGGATAAAATTATTGCTACTGTTTTCCAGACTTCTACACCTAGACAGTAGTGTAGGACGCCTAGATCAATCATGTCAAAAGCTTCGTTTATGTTGTTTTTTACCTGTTTTATAGCCTTTTCCTCACTACCTTTGACAATGATATCATCTACATATATAACCAGAAGGATGATATCATTACCAACTCTTTTGACATACATATTGGAATCTGAACGACTCTGCTGGAACCCCTGTTCATCCAAATATCTGTCAATCTTTATGTACCACGCTCGAGGTGCCTGCTTCAAGCCATAGAGAGCCTTCTTCAGTCAGCAGACCAAATGCTCTTTTCCTGAAACTTGGAACCCGTGTGGTTGCTACATGTAAACTTCTTCTTACAAATCTCCATTGAGAAAGGCACTCTTTATGTCCATTTGATGGACCTTCCAGCGAAATTGTTCATCCATGGCTAGAACAAGACAAATGGTGCTTATATTTTTTGTAGGAGCAAAGGTCTCTTCATAATATAGGCCTTCTTGCTGAGGGAATCCTTTTGCAACCAATCGTGCTTTATGTTTTTCAAGTGTACCATTCACTTTATACTTGACCTTGTAGACCCATTTGTAGCCAATGGGTTTCTTCCCTGGTGGAAGAGATGTGAGATCCCAAATATATTTTTTCATCAAACTTTCATGTTCAGATGCCATGGCTTTCTCCCATTCAGGTCTTCCTTTCACCTCCTCGAAGTGCTGTGGCTCATAGATTTCTTGTAAGTTAGCTATAAGAGCAAAGATAACCATAGATGGTTGTTGTATGCTCATCTTCCCCCCTTCAGGTGGACCTTCCTAAAGCCTGACACCTGAATCTGATGGTACCTCTGGGTGTTCGGTAATGCTGGACTCAGAAGAACGTTGAAAGGTTCCAACATCCTCATCAACAAAATCTCTGCTAAAGTTCATTTGATTAGTGGCAGTATCAACCAACTTATAAGCCTTATGAGTGTCATTGTACTCTGTAAGCATCAATTTCTTACTCTTGTTAAAATTCAGGAATCCCGAATCCTACTGCAGTAACTGATATTGTTTCTTCTATTTGTTAAATAAATTAAACAAATTATTTATTGTTTGCTATGGAAAATAGCGAAACAAATACACTGCAGCCTTCACAGAACAAATATGTAGAAGAAAAATAAACGCCGGAAGTATAGATGCACACAAAAAAAATATGACGTTTTTTTTGGACCAAGTCTTTGGAAAAACCCAACTCGGGAAAACTGGTGTAGCAGCTGAGGGTTTTAATATTATGCAGTAGTAAATCTGAGTACAAAACTATGGATGCTTAAACTAACAATCCAAACAGAGAAATGACTGGCAATAAAACTAGTGATTTTCTCACTTCCACAGGCGATCCGACACTGACCTCAGCTTGATTTGAGCTGCTCCTTGCTCCCTCTGCGCTGTCATTGCGTCAGCCTATGCAGTACTGCGTCTCACAAGCTCGGAACTACGTCTCCTCTTGTTGTCTGGAAGACTGATCTCCTTTGCCTTTGGACCCTCTGCCCAACTTCGGGCTCAGAAAATCTCCTGCTCCCCAGCAAATACGGAATCTCCTCACAAAGCTCTGCACTGCCTCTCTGTGGCACTCACTGCCTCTCTACAATGTACTCATCGTAACTGGAAAAGCTTACTCCGAACTTTCTATCTTTGCCCCTTTCACTCCCTCGAGCTCACTAACTCTCTCTCGGGCAACTGAATGTTGCTACTCTGGAAATCGATTTGCTAGTGAAATCAAACTGTTGAAAGTGTGTTCTCCAAGCCCCATCGAGTTCTTCTTATAATCTTCTGTTGAGATTTCAACGACCATGATTAAAACTTAATTGATGACTAAGAATAACTAGAAATCGATCCTTGTCTTTTCTAGAAGATTCTCACTATGACTTAATTAATTGCTTTTAATTAATCATATTTCCTAAGTATAGACTTAAGAAATATTAAAAATTGACTAATTAATTTAATTAAGTTGTCTTTAGGTGGAATTTCCAGAAACAATTTCTGGGTATTGGAGAATACATGTATTTTAACCTCTCTGCGAAATCTCGAGGCTAGAACACAATGATACATCCTATGTTGCTAAAAACTAACACTCCTCTTAGAGAGGAAAGTATTCTCTAGTATCAGAATCGTAAATCGTCGTTACAATACACTTTCCGCGCTATCTCCTCGCTACGCGCCGATGTCTCGGCTACCGCCGCCCACCAACCACCGCACAACTTTATATTAGTTGAATTCTTAGTTAAACCTAGAGGGTGTGAATCACACTTTAATACACATGTACAACTTACTTTTATAACCAACCTTAGTATATGAACAATCTTAATATGTTGCAGAAAGTATTAAATTAATGTGACATCAAAATTATTATGAGTGCAGCAAACATTAAGCAGATTTGGTAAATCATCTCAGCACACAGGCAACACAGATAGAGACAGCAGATATAAGTGGAAACCCATAAAGGGAGAAAACCACATCTTATTATTGTTGTGATGCAAAGGCAAGCTCCAACTCCCTCTCACCACTGTTTTTCTGCAGGCACCAACCCACGGGAGGCTCCAACCTCAATTCTGCAAGCTACAACTTGCAAGGAAGCTCCAACTCCCTTCAATTTTCTGCAGGCACCAACCTACAGGAGGCTCCAACCTCAGTCAGCTACAACTGACAACTATCAAGCTTCAACTTGATAGGGAAGCTCCAACTTCCTCAATTTATCAAAAGAAATGTTTGCTGATTTACCTCAGATATCAGCTCTGTTCTGTAGCATCTCTTTCTGCTCTTCTCTTCCTTATCTTCTCTGCCTCAATCTTCTATACTTTGCATTCTCTATCCTTACTCTCTCTAACCCCTTTGCATATCAAGGTGATGTTACTTATATAGATTTCCTGATGACTGTTTGTTTTCCTCTAGGAATTTGAAGTGAATAGTCCTGACTTTTTGCCTTCTGCCTCCTTATTTCTTTTATCAGCTCATTCAGAAAATATAACAATATATATTAATTTCAAATTTACAGTGGGATTTTTGTTTTCCTCCGGAGACTTGCCAATGCATCACAACAATATAAATAAATTAAAACATTTACATTCAATTACAATGAAAACTCCAGCTCACTCATTCAGCCTCTTGGCTCGCTGCGTATTTGTCTTTTCTTTGACTGTGTTTGTCTTTTCTGTGACTGTGTTTGGCCCTTTCGACTCTGATTGATTTCCTGCTTACTGTCGTAGTGTAACTGCCATATGACATACATATGTATTCACCAAACGAGCGTTATCAACATTACTAGACGGTGGCTTACGTTATACTCCTCAATCTTCACTATATCAATGTATTAAAGCTTTGTGCAACCCACATGTGCAGCCCTCTAATCATATGGTTCAACCATAGTATAATCTTCTCACGCATACATATCAAACCGCCAACTCTAACATTTGAAAGGTTCGGGCCCCACAGTTTTATAAACCCTTCTTTATATTTGCCGATGCGATGAATTAAATCATGGTTACAAACCTTTGAAAACCCCATTACACAATGGTCTTCAGCTTATTAACAAATAAATTTTCCAAGCTTTATTATTTCACATTAACCGTCATATATTAACATGTAGCTCTAACAACTATAGATGTCCGGCCACAACAGTTGTTAAAACCTATATATAACCCAAACTATACTTATTCGAATCAATATTCAATGATCCCAATTGCATATTCATTTACTTTAACCTCCGTAACTTTGATAACTATAGAAGAGGGTCCCACATTTGCCGGCATGTTCATCAACCTTTTAATTAAATAGTCATATATGCCTTAATCCATGTATTAAGGTCCTATATAATCCCTCGATTGTATTTTACAACCAAAAGCTCGATAACTTATACATCCACTCACAATGTATAAAAGTCAACCCATATATGTATTCTGATTGTCTTTTGCACATTTTATAATACGCCCGCACACAAATTCAAAATATAACATTTGGTTTATATATATATATATATATATATATATATATATGTAGACTCCCCAATTCGAAAGATATAGTTTTGGCCCCACAAGATCTACCTTATCATCCGGCATCCACTTTGTCATCCGATGGTTAGAAATACATCGTGTTCCAAAAACCCAATCGGGTGTTCATCCGATGGAAATCGCATATCCAACATGCATGCGTATTAATTCACTCTGATCGTGCAATGAGCTGGGCCCCAGTAGTTAAACTACCCCATACATCCGACGGTCGCTGTCTTATCGCATCAAATTTTGTGATCCGACGGTGTATAATGAATTTCGCGTAGTTTTGTTGTCCGAACTTTAAAGCTCAAAAAGGACGCGAAACTCGCGGTTTTCAAATACCGCCCTTATCCACGTGTCCATCAAGGAGCAATATCACGTTCCAAACGTCGAAACAGCTTACCACCAATGAGGCAGCGCGATACTGCCGGTTTAACTCCTCAAAACCCATTTTTTGCTCACGGTTCCGTTTCTCCTTTCTCAAGGTTCCGCCTATTCTTCAATGCCTTATTATAAAGAATTATGCCATCGTTCTTGTTTATTATTCCCATTCTAACTTCTCCATTGTTCTCCGTTCTAATTGGCCACACTATTCACCATTCCATTGTATCAGAGCAGGTTGAACCCTTGCCTTCAATCTCGTGCTATCTACACTTATGGCATTCAACTCTTCGGTGCTTCGTTGAGGCATACATCTAAAATGTATTATTCTCGTTCTAACTTCTCCATTCAACCAAAATCCCGATTATGCACAGATATCAAAAAGGCCCATAGTTTCATTAAATAGAGAGTAAACCTTCTCGACTCACTCTTCGGCTGTCAATTAATCTTTTTGTCTGAAAGCAAATCCCCTTTCACACTACTCACTTCGAACCTCGAAATGAATCTTGGCTGTCAATGAATCTTTTTGTCTGAGAGCAAACCCTCTCGACTAACCACTTCGAACCTCGAAATGAATCTTTTTTCACTGCATTTTCCTTAGCCTCTGTTGTTGTCCTTTTTCTGTCTCTGCCTTTGCTTCCTCCTTTGCCATCAATGAAAAAATTTCCAACAGTCTCCCCCTTTGGCATTGATGGCAATACACTTTCTCTATTTTCTTTTTAGGACCCTTTCTCCTGTTGCTTGCTCTTCCTCCCCCTTTGACATCAATGGCAAGGGGTTGCTCATTTTTCAGTGTGCTTTCAACTCTCGCCTATGACCTGTCTCATGCTTCCCTTCCTAGCTGTTCTCCCCCTGTATCTGTGCTTTCTCTTCATATCAGAGAGTAGCATCTACAGATACTACCCCTAGTCTATCTCTCAAATATTCAAATGGTTCTCTAGCAAGAGGTTTGGTAAATATATCTACTGTCTGTTCTTTTGTTGGTACATACTCCAGTTTTACTATCTTCTGAGCCACTTGTTCTCGAAGAAAATGATACTTGATTGGGATATGTTTAGTTTTTGAGTGAAGGAAAGGATTTTTAGATATACTTATAGCACTTGTATTATCACATTTGATTGAGATAGGTTCATCAATTCTTACCTTCATGTCTTAGAGGGTTTGCTTCATCCACATGACTTGTGTACAACATGATGTTGCTGCTATATATTCTGCTTCTGCTGTAGACAGAGAGATAGATGTTTGTTTCTTGCTTAACCATGCCACCAGACTTTCTCCTAGATAGAATGCACCTCCATCACTGCTTTTCCCCCTGCCATCCACATACCGGCCCAATCTCGAGACTATGTATGTCATTAAAGTGAAGCTTTTGTTCTTTAGGATACCAAAGTCCATATCGTGCCATTGCTTCCTTGTAGAATAGATATCTCGAATATTCTTAGATCGTAATAAGGTGATTTTGTTTAGTGCCGCTTGATATCTAGCTTTCACTAGTCCAATCAAGTAGCATGATAACTGCCTTGAATCTCTCGTATGCTACCGTACTTCCTATCATGGATCTGTAGAGTCTTTGATCTATATCAGCAGATCCATCATCAGCACATAGCTTGCATCCCGTGATCATGGGAGTTGACACAGGTTTGCAGTCCTCCATTTTGAACTTTTTCAACATTTATTTTAAGTATTTTTCCTGTGAGATGAATGTACCTATGTTCTTTTGCTGGATTTGAAGTCCTAAGTAGAAACTGAGCTCTCCAATCATGGATATCTCAAACTCTGATTTCATCTCCTCAGCAAACCCTTTTGCTAGCTCATCTATGTTGCTTCCAAACATAATGTCATCAACATATACTACAACAATCAGGAGTTCATTTTCATGGGCTTTTATGTATAGATTGTTGTCTGCTCCTCCTCTCTTAAAGCCTTGGTTTTGCAAGTATTTATCCAGCCTCGAGTACCAAGCATGAGGAGCTTGTTTTAGTCCATATAGAGCCTTCTTTAGTCTGCATATATAGTCTTATTTTTCTGTTAATGAGAAGCCTTCTAGTTGTTCCATGTAGACTTATTCTTCTAGATCTCCATTCAGAAATGCAGATTTCACATCCATTTGATATACTTTAAAGTCTTGGTAGCATGCAAAGGCCAGAAACATTCTGATGGATTCCATTCTGGCTACAGGGGCAAATGTTTCATCGTAATAAAGTCCTTAGATTTGTGAATATCCTTTGCAGACATGTCTGGCTTTATTCTTGATTACCTGTCCTTCCTCATTCATTTTATTTTTGAATACCCATTTTGAGCCTATGAAATTTTTCTCAGTGGGTCTAGGAACTAGTTCCCAGGTATTGTTCTTCTCAATTTGGTTCAATTCTTCATTCATAACATTCACCCAAGACTTTTCCTTGCTGGCTTCTTCAAATTCCTTTGGCTCTATTTGTGATAACATGGCTATGTATACCTCTTCTGTCTGTTCAATTAGCTGCCTTCCTGTCTGGACCCCTACTCTCTTGTCTCCTATGATCTGATATTCAGGATGATTCTTCTGAGTGTATCTAGAAGGGGCTTTAGAGCTTAGTTCAACATCTTTTGTTGTCTTGCTTGTTTCATCATCATCTTGGTCTTCTTCTTCATGGTTGTCTGATGGACTGCTGCAGTCTGTATCTTTTGTATTGTTTGGAAGTTCTTCATCAAATCTCACGTCAATGCTTTCTACTATTTTTCGAAGAGTCTTGTTGTAGCACCTATATCCTTTAATTTTGGATGCATATCCTAGAAATATCCCTTCATTTGCTCTTGCATCAAATTTCCCAAGATTTTCATCATTATTCTTTATGTAACACTTGCTTCCAAAGATTCTAAAATGTTTGATTGAAGCTGGTTTCCCATGCCATAGTTCATAGGGAGTCTTGTCACTGCTTGGCCTTAAGTGAGCTTTATTAAGGATATGCATCGCTGTGTGTACTGCTTCTGCCCAGAAGGTTTGAGGAATATTACTCTCTTGCATCATGGCTCTAGCAATTTGTTGTACAGATCTGTTTTGTCTCTCTGCTACTCCATTCTGCTGAGGTGTCCCTGCAATAGTAAATTGTTGCTTTATGCCATGTTCATTGCATAGGTCTGCAAAGTCATAATCAGTGAATTCACCTCCTCTGTCTGATCTGATGCATTTTAGCTTGCATCCTGTTTGATTTTCTGCTAAAGCTTTGAATATTTTGAATTTTTCTAGAGCTTCTGATTTATTCTTGAGAAATGCAACCCATGTCATTCTGGAGAAATCGTCTATTATCAGAATGAAGTAGGATTCTACACTTGGTGTTTTAGTTCTTTCAGGTCCACACAGGTCCATGTGCACAAGTTGTAGTGGTCTTCTTGTTGATAACTCATCTTTGGCCTTAAAGGATGTGCAGGTCTGTTTGCCTAATTGACATGATTTGCATATAGTATTAGAAGGCCTTTTTATTTATGGCATGTCTCTGACAGCTTTCTTCTTGCTCAGTCTGATGATATGATCGAAGCTACGATGTCCCAACCTTTTATGCCATAACCATGAGTCTTCAAGTTTGCTAAGATGACATGCTTCATCTTCCTCTTTCACAATGTACACATTACTCTTTGTTCGAACTCCTTTGAGCAGAGTCTTACTTGTGGTGCTTGATCTGACTTCACAATCTTGTGATCTAAAAAGAACTTCACAGCCTTTATCACACATTTTACTGACACTCAGCAAATTTTCTTTCATCCCATCTACAAATAGTACATATTAGGCCTTTCCTCTGCCATTATCTAGGCTGACTGAGCCTTTTCCTTTTATTTTTCCCGATTCATCATTGTCAAAAGTAACATTGCCAGATTTATTTTCATCAAAAGTTATAAACTTGTTTCTGTCTCCAGTCATGTGTTTTGAGCAGCCACTGTCCAAATACCACTGGCTTTTCAGGTCTTAAGAAGTTAGGACCAAGTCACATTTATTCACCTTCTTTATCCACTGGAAGCACCCTTTTGTTTGGTATCTTTTGTGAGATGATGAACTACATCTTCTGAGAGGACATTTGGAAGGCATATGTCCAATTTTGTTGCATACACAGCATTTGATTATGATTTTTGCAGAATTGCGAGTACGAGTAAAATTTCCTTGATTCATAAACCTCCTTGAGGTGTTGAGCATCAATCTTTGTCCATATTTTCTGCATTCAATGATTTTATGGCCAAAATCTTTACAATAAAAATATTAACCATAGAAACAATCTGCATACCTGATGTGAGGTTGTCTTCTCCATTTGCTTTCTTTAGGCAGTCTCTTCACTGTTTGTATCTTTTGCTGGTTTGAATTACTCCTCCTTGTATGACAGTATGCAGCAATGTGTCCCAGCTTGTGGCAGACATAACAGGTAGCATTTTTCATAGGAGGGAAGAATCTCCTTTGATGGCTTCCAAATTTGACATACTCAGGGGTATATGAATCTTTTTCTGTTGTCTGAGTATTTCTTTCATTCTTTGTTATTAGAGGATTCTTCTGGGTTCTGTCTCCCTCCTTGCATGTTTCTTCTTTTGTAGGAATTATTTGAGGTGCTTCATCATCCTTCTTTGCTTTTACAAAAATAATCTCTCTATTTTCCTTTTCTTTGCTTATACTTGATTCTCCTTCATAGCCTATTCCAGTTTTTATCAAAGGAGATCTTTGAGCATTCAGAATTTTGTTCAACTTACCAGAGCTTGTTGTTTGAGATGAATTTATAACCACTTTCCTTTAAGCATTTGCTAATTTCTTCCTGAGACATGCTACTTCTTCTTCCAACTTCTCTTGTTCCTGAGTTTTCTCCTTAATTTTATTATGTAGCATGTCTTCTATCTTCTTGGCTTCTTCAAGCTCTGTCTTTAGCTACATGAGGACTTCTGAATTCTGTTCTTCTCATACATACTTGAGGAGAATGTCATTTTGTTTTTTTCACTTCAGTTTGAGTCTATCACTCCTCTAGAGCACTTCTTAGCTCCCCCTCAAGGTCGACTTCACCTTCTTCTTCTTCATCTTCTAGCAGGAGTCCTTCAAGTTCTTATATGGCCATCAATAAAAATTTAGAGGTTCCTTCTTCACTTGAGGGTTCATTTGAGTCTTCATATGTATTGCTGTCTTGTTGAGCATAGAAGGATTTTCTGCTAAACTTCTTTCCTTTCTGCCAGTTCTTTGATGTATTTTTCTTTGATTCTTGAGCCTGATTCCTTACTTTCTTGTGAGGACACTTAGCAGCATAGTGTCCAACTGTTCCACAGTTAAAGCATTTGAAAGGAAGTTTACCTTTGTATTTACCTGAGCCTCTATCCAGTTTCTTGACAAATTTAGCCTCTTCTTCATCCAAGCAAGACCATATGTCTTCCTCTTCTTCTTTCTTCTTTTTTGTTTTAAAGGCTGCCTCCCTCGTACTTGGCTTCTTCTGTGGGAGCCTCATCTCATATGCTGTTAGATTTCCAAGTAGCTGGTTTATGGTCAAGGTCTCCCAATCAGTTGTTTCTTCTATTACAGACACCTTGGGATTAAACTTGGATGGAAGAGATCTTAGAATCTTTTGCAAAATTATATTTTCTGGTATGGTTTCTCCAAGAGCTTTCATATTGTTAACAATTTATGCAACTCTTAAGAAGAAGCTGCCAACATCTTCATCATCATTCATTTTTAAATTTTCAAACTGGGCTCTATATACTTGAAGTTTGGCAGTATTTACCTTTTTATTTCCCTCATGGATATTCTCTAGAGTGTCCCACATATCTTTAGCAGTCTTACTGTGCATTATTTTGATAAATTCAGCCTCACAAAGTCCACTTAAGATTGCATTCATGGCCTTTGCATTTGCTACAAATTCTTGTTTAGCTTCTCTTTCTGGGTCAGTTGCCTTTGGGGCATATCCAAATTCTACAGCAACCCATACCTCTATTCCTAGAGACATTATGTATGCTCTCATTCTGATTTTCCAGAAGGCATAATTAGCACCAGTGAAGAAAGGGGCTTTATTGGTTGAGCTTCCTTCTTGACTAGCCATCTTAGAGGCCTAGGATCTCCTTTCAGTGGTTAAACTGGTATAAAAGGAACCTGCTCTGATACCAATTGTTGAATTCTTAGTTAAACTGAGAGGGGGGGGGGTGAATCAGTTTAACACATACATGAGCTTTTTAAATTTTTCATCAGCTTATTTACAACTTACTTTTATAACCAACCTTAGTATATGAACAGTCTTAATATGTTGCAGCAAGTATTAAATTAATGTGACATCAAACTTATTATGAGAGCAGCAAACATTAGGTATATTTGGTAAATCATTTCAGCACACAGGCAACACAGATAGAGACATCAGATATAAGTGGAAACCCATAAAGGGAGAAAACCACATCTTGTTATTGTTGTGATGCAAAGGAAAGCTCCAACTCCCTCACACCACTATTTTTCTGCAAGCACCAACCTACAAGAGGCTCCAACCTCAATCTGCAAGCTACAACTTGCAAGGAAGCTCCAACTCCCTTCAATTTTCTGCAGGCACCGACCTATAGGAGGCTCCAACCTCAGTCAGCTACAACTGATAGCTATCAAGCTTCAACTTGATAGGGAAGCTCCAACTTCCTCAATTTATCAAAGGAAATGTTTGCTGATTTAACTCAGATATCAGCTCTGTTCTGTAGCATCTCTTTCTGCTCCTCTCTTCCTTATCTTCTCTGCCTCAATCTTCTATACTTTGCATTCTCTATCCTTACTCTCTCTAACATCTTTTGCACATCAATGTGATTTTATATATATAGTTTATCACATGAATCTTTATATTCCTCAGGGAATTTGAAGTGAATAGCCCTGACCTTTTACCTTCTGCCTCCTTATTTATTTTACCAGCTCATTTAAAAAATGTAACAATATGTGTTAATTTCAATATTACAGTGGGATTTTTGTTTTCCTTCGGAGACTTGCCAATGCATCAAAAACAATATAAAATCAATTACAAAATTTACATTCACATTTTCAGTTACACACATTAATTTCACTCAGCTCCCTTTCTGGATTTTGGCTTTACTGGATTTTTCTTTTCTGCTGCTATTGAGTGACTGTTCTGCATACTTTGGTTCACCTCTGTCATGCCCACATTTTCATCCCTGTACAATTTCTCTATTGCTGTCACTCTCTCTTTCATTTCTTCAGGCTCTCTTCTTCAGTGCAGTAGTATAACCACTGTGTATATAACTATTTTAATATACCACAACCACAAAAAAAAAACTATTTGACAAAGGGAAACACCCTTTCGGGCCCACTTCCTCAAATCAAAGTTTATTGTGTAAGGTTTTGGCGTATGTTAAACCAACGCAAATGATCTCCCGACCACCACACACACACACACACACACACACACACACATATATCAACATTATATTATGTATCCAAACCATAGCAGTGTAATATTTTCTCGGGCCCACATATATTATTCTCCATCGCCTTGGTTTACACCCAGAATCCTTTTAACTTCCGAAACAAAACTTTTGGATTAAATAGTTGGGTTCACCTCCAATGAGTATTATAAATATTCTCTCATAAAAACCACAACCCAAACTATACTTATTCGAATCAATATTCAATGAACCCAATTGCATATTCATTTACTTTAACCTCTATAACTTTGATAGCTATAGAAGAGGGTCCCACATTTGCCGGCAGGTTCATCAACCTTTTAATTAAAGAGTCATACATGCCTTAATCCATGTATTAAGGTCCTATATAATCCTTCGATTATCTTTTACAACCAAAAGCTCGATAACTTATACATCCAGTCACAATGTATAAAATTCAACCCATATATGTATTCTGATTGTCTTTTGCACATTTTATAATACGCCCGCGCACAAATTCACAATATAACATTTGGTTTATATATATATATATATCAATACATTATATGCCAACAACCATATATATATGTAGACTCCCCAATTTGAAAGATATAGTTTCGGCCCCACAGGATCTACCTTATCATCTGACACTCACCTCTTCATCCGACGGTTAGAAATACATCGCGTTCCAAAAACCCAATCGGGTGTTCATCCAATGGAAATCGCATATCCAACATGCATGCGTATTAATTCACTCTGATCGTACAATGAGATTGGCCCCGGTAGTTAAACTACCCCATACATCCAACGGTCACTGTCTTATTGCATCAACTTTTGTGATCCAATGGTGTATAATGAATTTCGCATTTTTTTATTGTCCGAACTTTAAAGCTCAAAAAGGACGCAAAACTCACGGTTTTCAAATACTGCCCTTCTCCACGTGTCCATCAAAGAGAAATATCGCATTCCAAACGTCGAAACAACTTACCACCTATGAGGTAGCACGATACTACCGGTTTAACTCCTCAAAACCCTTTTCTGCTCACGGTTCCGCTTCTCCTTTCTCAAGGTTCCGCCTGTTCTTCAACGCCTTATTATAAATAATCCTGCCATCGTTCTTGTTTATTATTCCTGTTCTAACTTCTCCATTGTTCTCCATTCTAATTGGCCACGCTATTCACTGTTCCATTGTATCGAACAGTTTTGAACCCTTGCCCTTCAATCTCATGCTATCTACACTTATGGCATTCAACTCTTCGGTGCTTCGTCGAGGCATACATCTGAAATGTATTATTCCCGTTCTAACTTCTCCATTCAACCAAAATCCTGATTATGCACAGATATCGAAAAGGCCCACAGTTTCATTAAACAAAGAGAAAACCCTCTCGACTCACTCTTCGGCTGTCAATGAATATTTTTTTCTGAGAGGAAATCCCTTTTCACACTACTCACTTGGAACCTCGAAATGAATCTTTTGTCACTGCATTTTCCTTAGCCTCTGCTGTTGTCCTTTGTTTATCTCTGCCTCTACTTCCTCCTTTGCCATCAATGAAAACATTTCCAACAAGTCTGATATTTTTCCATATCAAATATAGCTAGCATGGAATCCTAGGGGTCTATTCCAGCAATGGCTGAAAGCAAGGCTTTTCTTTGTGCTGGACAAGTTTGCAATACTTCGAGAGCAGACATAGCTGACGGTGCCTGCGCCAAATCTTCTACATTGTTGTATTTTTGGGCTGCACGTGTAGAGGTGTTATGAGTCATGCATCGAAGTGTCCCTTTGGGGGGACGAATCATGAGATCATCATTAGGCCATTCGATATGAAAATCGTTGGGCGGTGGTGGAGTTGAAATAGTACCAGGTTCTTGAGCGTCTATGGTAGGATTTCCATAAACCTTGGCTTGTGTTTGAAGTTCAACACTTTTAATGCCATAAATGGTGGATGATCCTTCACCGGAAGGATGTTAACTACCATTTCCCCTTTTATGGGGTTGTGGCGGGTTGTCAACCATGTGTTGGTGTTGCTGCTATTGATTAGGGAAAGGATTATGAAGAACGGCAGGTGTTCGCCCAGAATCCTTGTTTGCAATAAAATCAATGCATTCTTGTAGCTGAGGAAATTTGTATGTCAAGTGGTCCTCCACACAGATCTTGCAAGGAAATTTCATGGGTTTATTCTTCCCTTTGTCTTTTTTGGCAACTTTTTTATGATTAGGATTATTCTGATTATCCGACTGCTCTTCCGAATAAGTTGTCTTTTTCTTGTTCTTCTTGATATTTCCACTAGGTTTTTGTGAAGTTTGCACAGAATTTACCTCAGCGGTAGGAGGAGTAGTCATTTGGTTAGGGATGGTGGCAGCCGAGGATGGCTGGGAGGTTTTCCCCTGAGACTGTTTTTTGGCTATGCCAGAGATTGTGCCAATGAGACCGTCGGCATGGGCTCTAGTTTTCTGAGTAGCAGGAGGATTTGGGTTACCAAGGGCATTGGGGAGTAAATCATATAGCGTGCCAGATTGTGAATAGATTAAATCCAAATGTTGGGCACAACGAATGCATTGATCTTCTGTAACCGCACGAGATAGGCCAATGTCTTTATAGATGCGGGGTAAGAGAGACTTACAAAACCAAATATAGAAGATGATCCGGGATTGGCGCTTTGACTAGCCTCCTCCTACGCCTCCATTCATGAATGTGATCGGAGATGTGGGTGGCGGTGTCTTGGCATAGCAAGGTTAATAGTTTCGTTCTAGTTTCAAATCTGATTGGTAATTGGAAGTTCTTTAGAAACTCCGTCGCTAAAGCGCCAAAAGTGTTTATGGTGGCGCGTGGCAATTCAATATACCACTTGGAGGCATTGCCTGTAAGGGTATGGGGAAATAGTCGAAGTCAGACACTATCATCCACCATGGAATTAGATATAGACCATAAATGAAAGGTGGTGATGTGTGCAGCTGGGTCTTCCCATTGTTTCCCATCGAACTTTGGGATGTCAGAAGGAATCTTGTGCGGTACTGGAGACCAGAGCAAGTTGTGATTGACGGGGTCATTAGTCAGTTTATAGCTGTCAGAAATGTCTAGAGCTGCCAAAAATGGCGATTGCAGGTTTGCTCCCGAATCTAACCAAGGAAGTGTTGGCTGACCATTTGGACCATAGGGTCCGCCCATCAATGTGTTACCAGTAGGATAAGTGGGACTTTGATAAAAATTTCCTATAGGTGGAGGGGTAGGGAGATATGGTTTTTGTCCATAGGGCATACTGTATTGTGGGGCAAACGGTTGGTTTCCCCCAGTATAAAAGTGCCCTCCCATTCTAGATGGAGGTTAGGGTGGATTAGTCCATATGGATGCAATAGAGCTTCCTGGAGGCATGCTACTACTTGAATATTTTGGTAACAGCATAAACCCTACACTGATATTTAAACCACTTAAGGGAATAGTGCTAACAATAGGTTGTATGGTTTGTCCTAAAGATTGGAGGGGTAGCAAAATGTTCCCTGTTGTTTGCGTGCTGGTGACACTACCCCTTGGTATGGCGACCAGGGGGTTTTAACTCAGCAAAGGGTTCCAACCGAAAGGGTTTATAAAAGGAACCAAAGTAGTCCCACTCGTGGGAGGAGAAACCGTAGGTCCCAACGTGGTCACGATAGGAGTATATCCTGATGGACTCGGCGAGTTACTTACAGTTATGATGAACTTAGGGTTGGGACTAGGAATATGTCGAATATTGGGGTTACCAAGTAATGGCATAGAAATAACAACTGGCGGGGAGGATGATGGCGAACCTAGGATGGTTGCCATTGGTATCGACCCTATGGATTTTGGCTGTGAAAAGGATGTTTGTGCAGGCAAAGACATGTCTTGGCATGGTGAAATATGAATTATCACAGTTGCCGATGGATCAGTGAGTGGAGGATTGTAATGAGGTACGACACCTTCCATTAAAGAGTCCTCTGGAAATTCTATATGATATGAGGCTATGTGAAAATCAGGGTTTGTCAGTGGAGACTGCTCTTCCGCAAAAGGCATGAGTTCACCAAGGTTCGATTCTTCCTTAAGAGTCAGAGGAGGTAGACCTTGCTGTCATTGAGACAGACGACGTGGGTCAGATGACACCACAGTGACCTGTTTATTTTTAACAAATTTTAATAAATTGTGATGTATTATAAATTCTCAATGGCAGTAACCACACACCTAAAAAAGAAAAAAGAAAAAATGACTCTCTAAAATCAATCAACAAGCAGCCAGAATAGGGTGCCCTATCTGAGTACTACCATTTGCTGGTGATGAAATCTAGTATCACAATAGTATACAAAGAGGTTTGGTTGAAATTACAGTTACGGTTACTCTAGAGCTTCGCCTGAACCTCAGACGATAGGTGTAAGCACTCTCATGAAGATGAGTACCCTCCTAAAGATGGAAGACATAGTAGGTCCGTCTATTTCAGGTACCAAGATAGCCCATCCCAGTCACCTTGTGTAAGTCCCTAAAAATTATGGCCACTAAAGATACCTCAAAACACAGACATCATCAGGGGGGTCCACGGTCTAGGACAACATGCTATATGGGCAGAACACCTAGATCCCCGATCTAGTTTCGACATCCCCGAAGGGAACCCCAATATATAGAATGCCCACCGGAAGCAGTCGAAGGCGGATTACCTTCTTTTTCACCCAAGTGTTGTCTCGCGCTTAGCTCCAGTAAAGGAGTGGTCTTGATAATATGAGTGCAGTAGGATTTTGCTCGTTAATGACTCTAGTCTCAAGTTTTGAGATCTTGGGTGATTTTCTCACTTTTCCTAACCCAATATCCTAGCTTGAACTACTGTTGGTGTGAGCTCAGAAAAATTAATGTGATTGATTTTATTATCGCTTGATTCTTAGTGTAATTGATTATTAGTCTTGCGGAGGGGGATTGGACGTATGAAATGTAATGAGACTCTGACTCAAGAAACCATGAAAAAATATGCTCTAAATATTCAATTCGATGAAGAGTATTTCTACAAGGAGAGGTTTCTTTTCAACATCCATGCATTAACAATCAAATTTCAAAGTTCAAGCTTAAAGATTCAGACATCTATTTACCTCATCTTAACAGTATTTTAACTAAAATTTTCAAAATTAATTCAGCTAGATGCAGAAAAACTAAAAAAAAATTCTTCTAAAAAGTAAATGCATTCAACACTAACCTTTTAAACAAGAAAAAAAAAATAGTGATGCCAGCTGGTAAACAAGCATAGGGATTTATTCAAGAAATGGTTCTGATGGCCAAAACTATGCAACCAAAAAGGAGCACAACATAGGGGTGAACACCAATTTTTTGGTTGAGTAACGCACTGCTTCTGAGCAGAGACAATGTTAATGCAGAAACTAACGCACTAGAATCAAATACAGGCCACATTATAACACTCTGGAATACTGATAAAGACAGCGTTAGCCAGGGTAAAGTTCTTCAGATGGCCAAAAAGAGCACAGGACTAAACTCTGTGAGCTTTTGAAATGTTTACTGGGCATAAAAGCTGGTCAGAAGGATCTATGAACAGAGGAAAGAAGGGAGGAAACAATCCAGAAACTTGGGGTTAAACTCCCCAGCGGAGTCGTGAATTCTGTTATAGGGTAAAATGCTTGGGTTTTTGGTTCTTGAATATCCCTCTTAGGGATTTCCGGTGCCCGAGGGAGACAGTAAGATTAGGTGTATAGCTCACAAAGAAGATACATACATGTTCATATCAACTTAAACAACTTGATGGTATAAGATGGAAGATTACCTCTTTAATGATATTGAAGTCTTTTGGAGAGCACTAAGCAGCGAAGCAGGGATCCTCCTTCACCAGCTCCAAATCTTGACCTTGTGATCAATCAAAGCACCCGTGTAATCTCTACCACAACATACATTTCCTATCAATTAATTTAATATATGATAAACATTTAAACTATGCACATCTAAGCCATTAATCTCATGTTATATAAGTAATTGAATAACAATAACAATATCAACACATATAATGGACAAAAAAGATACAGTTATATTGATTTATAAAAATGAGGATTACAACCATCAGTTGTACCAAGCCCTCCTCAGCCTCCAAATCTCTCTATCTCTTAATGTGGCCTGAAAAATTACATGATATAGGCCTCAAACATTACACCCCATCATGAGTTTTCATCTAATGTATTTACCCTAGGTAATAGTAAAAACATGATATTTACATTTAATTCCATCAATTAAATAAGTAAAATCATCATTTCCCAAAGTGAAAATCAAAATTGTAGTGAAAACTGAGAAAAAGCAGACATTTTTCAAGGGCGTAGTGCCAATGCCAGGGGCACAGCACCAGTGCACCCCCAACTTGCAGGCCACTTTTAGAGGCCTTCCTGGTGTCAAAATTGAGCTCATGGTGGCTTGCTGGAAATATTATGAATATTATACCCAAAAATCATGGGTAAAATCCATGAGAGGAGAAGTTCCACCAAAAATGAGTTGAATACCTAGAGTGTAGGGTGGTCAAACTAGCTCATCCCTCACTTTTTGCAAACTGATTCATTACACCTCATCATGAGTTTTCATATAATATATTTAACCTAGGTAACAGTAAAAACATGATATTTACATTTACTTCCATCAATTACATAAGTAAAATCGTCATTTCCCAAATTGAAATCAAAATTGCAGTGAAAACTGAGAAAAACCAGACATTTGTCAAGGGTGCAACGCTAGTGCACCCCGAACTTGCAGGCCACTTTTGGACGCCTTCCCAGTGTCCAAATTGAGCTCATGATAGTTCGTTCAAAATATTATCCTATCTAATTTCCAGATATGTCTTTATTTTTTTTAATGGATTTTATTTTCCCTATCAAAAAGTGATTCTCCCACAACGGGTCAAGGCGCAGCACCAAGGCTAAAAAGGAGGCAGAACATTGATTTTTTGTGTGTTTTTTCACCTTTTCACTTGTTAGTTGTCCAAAAGAAGCTTATAAACATGGTTTTATGGAATTTATATGTCATTTTTTATCTTTTGGTGGTCTTATTTTGGCCAAAAAGAGCCTCAAACAAGGGTGCAGTGCTAGTGCCAAAGGCACAACGCTAGTGCCAAGGGCACAAGGGCATGTTGCATGCCACTTTTGGAGGCCTTCCCTATTTCCAAATTGAGCTAAAGATATATCGTTGGAAATATATATCTCTTTGATACATAATGGACATATCAAGCACTGAAAATGATCAAGTATAGCCCTTCAAAAATCAATGCTCCCAAGACTGCTCAAAAAGTGCATAATGAGGGTGCAAAAATGAAGTGTGCTTTTGAAGGAAACTTTTGGAGAACTTCCTCAACTCAAAATTAAGCTCAAGATAGCTCGTTGGAAACATATCTCTTTCAAGTTTTCATTGGAGCTATAAAGAAAGTCATTTGGACACTCCATCTAGGAGAAATATATATTTTCCCAAGGTCACTCTAGGAGTACAAAAAACCTCTTATAGAAACTGTATTTTTGACATTTCTCCAAAACCATGACACCTGTGTAAAAAATGATGGAGGTTTTTCTTCCTTGGCCTATGATGGAAAAAAAAATATCCCACATTATTGAAATTTATCTTTTTTTGGTCAAAAATATAATTTGAAGAAAAACTGGCCCTATGTGCGGCAAATGATTTGTCCCTTGGAATGAATTCTTGAAAAATGATGGAGACATGATGTTTATGAGTTGGAATGGACCCATAATTTTTTTAAATGACCTCCCTTATGCTTCCTCTTCTCAAATTTCTCTGATTCCATAGAAAACCCTAGCTCAGTGGGAGAGGAAATTAGGGTTTGGTGTAGGAAAAACAGGGGATTTAGCACTACCTTGTAGAGGGAGGGGAATGAAGAGGTTAGGGGATATCTAAATTATAGGGAAAATTTTGGGGAATATGAATAGATGTTAAAGAGTGTATGGAAGTGTAATTTATATAAATGAGTGAGGAGAAGGGGTCCAAAAGGGAAAAACACAGCCCTAACCTAGGAAGGTGTCAAGAGTGTAGCAATAGCCTAGGGTTTGTAGGAAAGTGAGGGAAATGAGAGGGAGGGACTTGGGAAAAGGTAAAGGGAGATATATGGAGTGTAGGTGAGTGAGATATCGATGGATAAGAGTGAACATGAGCCTTCCCTTGGTCTTTTATGGCCTTTATATCTTGTTTAAATTTTTAAAATTGGTCCTAGGACCCACTTTTTCTTTCTCAAACTATACTTGTCTTTTAAAATTTACCTTTGAACTTGATATTCTAATTTGATCTTCTTAGTGGATTTGGAAACATAATGAATTTGAAACTCTTCCTTTTTCTTGATGGAACTTAGAACTTGCAACACTTGGAACCATGAGAATTATTACATATTAAAACCATAAAATTAGATTTTTGGTTGAAATATCAAATTACAAACTATTTTGCTGATGAAATATTGTTTATTCTTACTCCTTCAATTGTTGGTATTTTATTCAGGATTTGGTGTTTTTATTGAGACCTTGGAAACCCTAATGGGCCTAATGGAACCTTGAAAATCCCTAGAAATCTAATGGAACCTTGAAATACTAGATTTCATGGTGACCTGACTGACATAATGACATGATGAAATGGACTTTCATGACTGAAGTATGCTCAGCAAGACATGAAGGTGGGCCAGCAAGTATGAATTTTTAAGGAGTGATTTTTTTGGACTAGGACTACCATCAGTGAGTAAATTTTTTGCATGACCTAATGGATTGATAAAAAAAAATTGAGTGGGACTCCTAAAATGATATGAGAATAGTACTTTCGATCACTGATGGCAGTATGAAAATACTGACACTAACATTGGCCTTATTTGGGATGATATATATGAAAGAGGTGTCAAGAACCACACAAATCTAGATTTTTCATATCAGTGCTTTATTCATTGGGCTAATATGGTAAAAAATTCAAACTAATAACATGATTGAAAACTGATAGCTTAGAAGAAATAGACTGACTCAAGACAAAATAAAATGACTGAAACTTGACTAAATACTAACTAAAATAAAAACCTTACTAAACTTATTGATGGCAGCATATCATCAAGACTTGAGGGCTTCAAATCATGATGACAACTGCCTGCTTTCTAAAGACATATGTATAATCATGTGAAATGATCCTTCCAGTGTAACCAATCTAGGATATGGATACTTACTA